>LGAG01000089.1:123013-162670 GCA_001278395.1 Lerema accius
TCGCTGGGCACGGTCTTCATGTTGTAGTGCACGGCGCTCACCAACCCCTCCACTGATAGGTACTCCAGACTGTCCGCGCCTGGAAATAACGATGACTTTTAAACATTTGTAAACAATATAAACATTTGTAAACATTTTTAAAACTCGTCATCGTCAACTGGTTATTTTTCAAAGATAAAAACGAATTTAAAAAAGTTCGTCTTTTAAAAAATATTTTTTTTGTATACTTATACATTTTTTTCCCCTAAAATCCTAAACATTATTCATAATATTTTAACTTCTAAAAAGCTACAAATCACTCATCAATATCAAACATGAATTCGTACCAGATTATCATTAGTTATAAATTATAAGTCATACTAACCGACGTGTTCGGCCAGTTTGAAGGCGTCCATCTTGTTGGCTATAAGCTCTTCCCTTGTAGGAATGTTGATGCCCATGTAGCACGGGTACTTGAGCGGCGGCGACGCTATCCTGATGTGTACCTGACATACACACACACACACATACATTATTATAGAGATAGATAACATAGGTGTACTAAAAAATTTCACTAAAGAAGTGATGTCGTTTTCGAGTCAATTTACAGTCAAGTAGATTTATTTTTACATTTTAAAAATTTTAACAGGTTCGAATTTCGCACCCTATCCAACTTTCTAAGTGCTTAGATGTCTAAAGTTCCATTGTTACATTTTTAATTTAAACGTCTATTACAGTTTGAAGGCATTTGGAATTCTCAAGTGAAGTTAAAACTGAGTGTTCCAAATTCAAATAAAAATAAACCTCACCTCAGCGGCGCCAGCGTCGCGTAGCAACTTAATAATGGGTCCGATCGTGTTCCCGCGCACGATGGAGTCGTCGATGAGCACGATGCGGCGCCCGCGCACGTTTTCAGACAACGCGCCGAACTTCTTGGCCACGCCCAGCTGGCGGAGCCGCGTGGACGGCTGGATGAACGTGCGACCCACGTACCGGTTCTTGCAGAGGACCTCCATGAACGGGATGCCCGACTGGACACACAAACATTAATATTATATGTATATATTTATATGTTTTTTATATGTATATTACTAGAAGACCGATCAAACGCTGCCCAGCCATTTTAACTTTATGGTTGATAACTTAGTTTTCCACGTCAGGTATTCTTGAATTTCAATTTTCATATTATTTCAGTAAATACTTATCATATTGGACAACTTTTGCTATAGCGTTAAAAATTACTGTAATAGTTTATCTGAATCTACCATATCCAACTGTGGTCCTATACCATACTTGACGCCTCCAAAATACGTACTTTATTCAAAATAATTATTTACAAATAACAATTTTTAAAGCGGTTTGAACATCTCTTAAAATCCATATTTTTAACCTGTCGCTTTCGTCGAATAGTTTTATTCAGTCAGTATTGTAGCATATCGAGCATCAGTAGTATCCGTATCCGTAAAGTATCCGTACCTGTCGAGCGTATCCGTGCGCGGCGGCGGTGCCGGACTCGGGCACGGAGGACACGATGTCGGCGTCGACGGGCGACTCCCGCGCCAACATGCGGCCGCACTGTAGCCGCGCTGAATACACCATTTGACCTGCAATACATGAACTTACGCGTTATATATACACATTTTTTTGACTCTCTAAAAATTTACGTGATATTGCTTTTGGCGCTAGTTTAAAACTTTAAAATGCAGCTGTTCTATATTTAAAATTAATAATATCAACAATAGAAATTGGGCATTGAAATAAATTATATTAGGCAGTTAAAAAAAAATGAGGCAGCAAAATTTATTAAATGGGATGTTACGGGTGGTCAGTAATAAAAAGGTCAGGAATTAAAATAGAAATATTTGATGGGGCCAAAAATTGGCTAACTAATTTATCACCAAGACTAGTAATACTTGCAACAAGTCGGTAAATTGTAATCGGTAACTTGAAGAATAAAAATATTTGATGGGGCCAGATCTTGAGTTAACCAATTTATCACGAAGTCTTTACCTTCAAAGATGCTGTCAGCGCGTGCGAAGTAGACGTACTCGAAGATGCAGAAGGCCTGCTGCTTGCTGGGCGGCCGCTCCACCACGTCCACAGTGCGGATGCCATGTCGCGACATCTCCACGATCTCGCCCGGCAACACCTCGCGCACGTAGCGCGCGCCTGACACACACAAACACATTAAATACAGACACACACATTAACATGGGACGAGTGAAGCCAGTTTGAAATAAACTATAATAAGTCAAGTGAAAGTAAGTTAAACAGAAATTAAAATTTTGAAAGGAAAGTAAATTGATTTGAAAACATTATTGAAAACTAGACTAGTTAAAGTGGTTTGTCTATGAAGTATGAACAGCTAGTGTTGTGCCACTCACCTATAGAGAGGAACCCGCAAGACTCCGAGGATACCACCCAGCCCTCCGCGCGGTCTTCCAGCCCGTTCTTAGTGCACCCGTTCATTAGAACTGCTGAAATATACTCTACTCAGTATACAAATATAAACCCTATTATTATTAGGATACCTTAATCGTTCCAGTGATTATTCTTCTATAAGGTGGTCTAGAAGAGATTTCTGCCTGTATTATGATAACGCCAGCCCACTAGCAAAAATGAACTAAATGAACACTAGAATAAAACGGTAAACAGATTCAAAGTTAAAGTATTACGTATCGCAACCACTTGAAGCCAATTTATCTGCTTGGGGCCAACGCCTGGAACCGACGTAACAAATGTAAATAGATTATCTGCTTGGGGCCAATTTTTGTGCTAGGGGCCAACGCGTGGAACCGACATTACAAATAAAGGTAAACTTTATACGAATAAATAGCTGGCTAGAAGCGATGATGGCTAGTTGCTGAATCTGTTATAAACCATTTAAACTATAAACGATCATAATGATTCAGAAATTCCGATTCTTGTAAGCCATAAACAGTTCATAGTATAAAATATGATAATGGTTGGATAGTTCTGCATTCCATCAGGCAAATGATTGAAAATATTGAAGTGTATAAAATACGTGCACCACTATGAGCGTCTGAAAAAGAACTTCGAATCGGATCCAAAATGCATTTGATCTATATTCCGAAATCTTTTTTTTATTTCTTTTACCCACCAGTTCATTACCTCATACTCTTATAATTAAGTATTATATTAATTGAAGTTCCAGTAAATTTGGAATAAGACTCTTAGACCAAAAAATATATAGACTCCGCCTTTGGAACAAAAAATCGTATTCGAAAAAATTGTAACATTTCCCGGTACATTGCTCGGCAGGCCATGCTCTGTAACGTATGACAAATCGCAGAAAAAAATTTACCTTACTTTTTTGTTCTACAGACGGAGTCTATATACTTTTAGACCCAAGTCCTATTCTCACTATAATATTTTTCTTCTATAAAATGTTCCATCATGCTGGCAGGCATAACAATAAAAAAAAATGTTATTAAATGTAATGGTATAATGATTCATGCATTACCCGCAGCATGCTGTGCTGATGACTGTTTGTAGACATCTGAAACAGGTTCTATTATTAGACATGTTAATGTCAGAATGGTTCACGACACATTTTTTACCTTACACACAAATAATTATAATCAATGAGGCAAAGACCAAAGACCGTCAAATGGGGAATAAAAACATAAAAGGGCCAATACTTGTAAGTATGAAATACTCTTTGAACGTCCTCCTGATGGTGATTTTCCCATTGATTAAGTATACTTAGGTATTCCAGTTTTTTCGTGAGTTATAAAATTACTATGATGAAAAAAAAGTTTAAAATACATTTGTGATCGACAATTTACATTTAAAATTAATTACTTAATAAATAACCCAAATAACATGCACACCTGTGCATTCATACATGACATTGATACCTAAAGCCATAATATAACAAAATCCAGTAGCGCCACCTAGTCACCATGTATGGCAACCAATGGTTCATCCACAAGGTTATTCCCCAATTCCACTAAAATACATAGCCTCTAGCCCAATGCCTTTTCCTTCCACGCTCACGCCAAACGCTATCTTTATGTAGGTACCTTTTATCCGGATCTAATATCATTCGTATACCTTTTTAACTCCCACGCAAAAAGAGGGGTGTTTGACGTGTCTGAGGGTGTGTCTGTCTGTGGCCCCGTAGCTCCTGAACGGATGAATCGATTTAATTTTTTTTATTTTTATTATAGGTGATTTATTTGCGAGTGTTTTTAGACATGAAAATCGGTTGAGACGTTTAAAAGTTATAGGGGTGAGACTAGGAAAGCATAACCGAATATCTGCAAATAATATTCTAGTGACGTCTCAAAATAAAAAAGCGCACTGAAAGAAATATTGATGACTTTATCGAGTGTTCTTAGCGTCGTTTGATGATAACATGTGTCGAGGGTTTTTTTATTATTCTTAATTTATGAATGGAAGGGAATACCAAAGGGAATTAATATTAAATATTAATCCTCAATTGTGGATAAGTAACAATGAAAAGTGTAATAAGGCGGCCTTTACATATATGCCACAAGTATTAAAAACAAGATAGCAATTATGTAAGTTTTTTAAGTGCAATTACCTATTGCTTATTTGTGTCACTAGGGACTAAGTTTAGAAAAATAAAATAAAGTGTTAAACAGCGTTTGGCGTGAGGGCGGAAAGAAAGGGCATTTGGCTAGAACAGGTAGGTTAGGTTATTTTAATATTAGAGTGACTCACAAGACGAGCCGAGCGGCAGTATCTTGCCGAGACACAGCGGGCGGTTGCCGTACGGGTCGCGCACGGCGTAGATCTTGTCCTTCAACATGATCACCAGCGAGTAACTCAGAGGAGCCAGCCTGAAAATTATATATAAGTACCGCATTTTAGTAACGATTAACAATTGATTTACTTGATTTTACAACCAAATATATATGTATATAGTTCGAAAGACCTTTATACGCATTTACTTTTTTATATTGACCAATTCAAGATATGAAATCTGAATGATATTAAATCTTATTGAGTCGTGTAAAGTTTCCTTTTCAGGCCCTCTGGTCGCTTTGCAAAGTTATACAATCATTTTACCTTATCCGTTTTAACTCATACAATCATTTTATTGTACCTCAACTCTTTGATTTTGTAATAATGTTATATAGCATCAATAACTACTTCAATAATACTAAAATACTTACCAAGGTCCCATGGCACTTTTCAACTCCTTCCATAGAGCATAAGAAATTAGACAAACATATTAAAATATCATAATAACTGTTCAAACTACCCAATGTATTGTGTTGCCTTTTTTATCATATTAAAATATAGCAAACGAGCTGACAGTGCCACTAATCCCTGCCGCTCATGAACATAATAAACTTCAAGTAGAATTATAGGGGGCTGTTAGTTAGTTAGTAGATCCTGTTAGTAATACAGTAGAGCGTCGATTATCTGAACTAATTAGAGGACATGGGTGTTTGGAAAAACGTTTTTTTTTCGGATAATCGAACTCTATCGATATAGCCGTATTTATTCATCCATAGGTGAATGAAAGCCATATTTACATAATAATATCTTTAATGACAAGTAGGAATCAAACACAAAAGTGCAGTCTTTGCAACAAAATTGTTCTGGGTACAATAATAAAAAAAAAAGATTTTTTCTTAAAGATTTTAAAATTCGGGATTTCGGATAATCGGTTGTGATCGACGCTGTACTGTAGATGTTAGTGAGAATATTAGTAGTTTGTTAATAGTATCGTCCTACCTCATGAGATGGTTGATCCTAGCAGGCCAGTCTGGGCCATTGGTCTCCCCCTCGGGCGGGTTGAGGCACAGCGCCTGGGTGATCAGCTCGGAGTCGGAGTGAGTGGACAAACCAACCCCGCGCCCTAGTACCTGTAGACCAACAATTATATACTGTAGTTTTAAAATCAAAGCTTGAATAGGGTCAAACTTTAGTGTTTTTAGGGTCAAAAACTTTAGTATTTGTGGTTATAGTTACCTTTTTAGAAAATTGTATTATGTAATTTTGGAAGATTTTGAAAGATGGTTAATGCCATCTCTCTTTCTTACTAATAACTCATTAGTGTATGACAGTAAGTCTAGGCTGCGACAACCAAAATATGTAAGGAATTCGAGTTTGCTCACAGAACAACGAATAAGACATACATATAGAATTCTTTAGTGGGGCTGCCTATGTACGCAGCTCCTACACAGCAGATTTCAGTCTCAATTAAAGTTTAGAATTCAGTAACATTAGTCTGTAACTAGATAGCGCTATTCATTGCATACAACAAGCGAATCTCGGTCACTTAGGGACTTGTTTACTTAAGGCATGTGTCTACAAGCTCTGATGCTGTTAGTAAACGGTGGTAACTACTGACCATCTTCCTCAAGCTGCTGCAGTTGACGAGCTCCCCGTTGTGCGCGACGGCGAGCGCGCCGTGCGCCGTGTGCACCACGAACGGCTGGCAGTTCACCTCCTCCGACGCCGCGGACGTCGAATACCTGCACCATGACATTACTATGCTATTATAATTAGCTATATTATCACCTCACAAAAGTTATTTGTACTTTAAAAACTTGTAGATAACAAAAGAAGAGCTTGATGTCTGTATGCATTCCTTGCCTGTTAATCTTAATACTGGCAATATACGGACCGCATCAAACAATCGCTGCGAGTTGATTCAAGCGGTTGCATGCGGTCTTACCATCATGCACGAGCAGCTTGAAGCAGTTGGTTTTTAAAATCGCGCACACCTACTGCTTCAAACAGCTAATATCTGCTTGAAGCAGCCCAACAATAGTCAGACATGCTTGCGCCGCAACTGGCATGGAATAACACTCATTAGCGTGACATACCTTGCTGTGGCTGCGATTGGCACTTAATAAGCGACAGTAGTAAGTAAGTTGTATATTATATAGTGTATTATGTGTGCTAAATGTATCTTTCATATAAAGAGATGTGACCTGGTGTGTCCGATGCCGAGGTTTCCTTTCAGCTTGCGCATGGCCTCGTCGTTAAATATGTTGTTGATGAGGCCCATGCCTTTGTGCGAGTTGAAACTCCGAGCCGCCTGGCCCTCTGACGTCACGATGCCCGCCGACTCCTGACCTCTAGATAAACGCGACACTTAATTTGTTACGTTATTTCATATGCGCATTTGGAAGTAGTCATAAAATAGGTTTGATTTTAATTAGATGATCGCTTCGATCGATCGATGAGACGCTTGATCTAATTTACCCTTGAGGTAGCATCTTTCATTTGTATAGGACAGTGGGTCCCTGCGAGTGATCAACGATCTAAAATCAGCTTGTTATAAATTTATTTAAATTTAATTTATTTTTTCTCACTTCAACAGATTTTTCATTTTCTATACTCGAAATCGATTCGATATGAGATCTTAATATACCTACCTAGTTCATTAAAAGTATGTAACTTTTGTAATCCTTTCGTATACGTAATAATAGATAATAAAATAATATTTTAATTGGTTATCACTTGACTTTGTATAGTAAGACAGATTACCAACGTTATGTCTACATATATAAATACATCTTGGTATCTGAATTAATAAAAAGAGTTATGTAATTCGCGTAACTTGGGCGATAACTCGACACAGTGATTTTACGTGACGAATATTTTAATATTCCAACAAACTTTAGTATCAAAACTTTGTTGTTATAATATGAAATGTACCTACTCACAGTCTGTCAATATTAAAAGGGGCATATTTAATATATGCTCAGTGCGTCATTTGGAAAGTTGTGACAAAATCTTAAAAAAAAATCTTAGAGCTTATGTCGAAAAACAACAGAAACAAGCTGAATGAACTAGCATGTATATCAACCATTATTTTTTAAATCATTGGCGGCAGTAATCCCATACTATATTTACCTGTGTTGCAACGCTACTAATCCTAAACATATAACTTGCGCGACGTCCACTTGCGTTGGCCATTCCCCCGTGCCGATGGCGCCGAAGACACCACATTCGTGTGTTAAACCTTAAACAAATAATATAACCATTTAATCGTCGATAGAAAAAGGATCCGGAAGAATCCGACTGCTGATAAATGGGGGCTAATTAAAAAAAAAAAGCTTGTCACTCTACGTGAAGTCCTTTAGGCTCTAGAGGGTGCCAAAGAAATGGACATACATACATACGCTAAACGTAACGTAAACGTAGCCCTGGTTGCGCAGTCGGGTAAAATATTTATACTAGGGTAATAATAACAGTGTTTTCAAATTTACTTGTAAGGGTTTTACAACCTCGCAAGCTACCACACTTCTTACTGGTCTACCCAAATCAAATTATCATTTTGAAACTGTACCAGAGAGACCGAAAAATCATGGGTGTCCTGGTATACTACTCCTTTTCCAGAACATGTGACATCCTGATGGTTCTCAGTGAGCCACACCAATGCCCAGTTCGTGTGACGAGCGTGCTAACCGTAATTATGTCAAGTTTCACAGATTGATAAAAGATCAATACCTAAATCATTAGAACTCATATTCCAGACAGTAGATAGATACTACTTATTATATAAAATTTTATCACAAAACATTAAAGTTATTCTCGATAAGTAGTTCTAGGTCAGTTTCTATGCAAAACATCAGAAATCAACAACGCAACAGATCTATTTTAAATCAACCATTTATTTATCATTTCTAAATGTGAAACGTTATCGGTGATTTAACAAAAACACTAAAATTACATCAGACAAATATTTGGTAAATAATTTAAATTAGTACTATCGATAATTTTACTGGAAAATGATGAAATTGATCTCAAGGCCAGTAAGAAAATATTATTATTATTTCTGTTTAATGAATATTGAAAAGGTATTAAGGTTATAAATCATTTAACGAATCATCACAATTATAAAGAAAAAAAATACGGTGGGTACTGGCTGGACATAATAAAAATTATTATAAAAAAAATGTGTTCTACAATCGTTCAAATTAAGAAAACAAGAGGTGTGCCTAACCGGCAAGGCATGCTCAAGACGGCTTGTCATATGCAACTCAGTAGCAGGATAAGACATCACGTAATGCAACACGATATAAGAGGCGTGCACGCTGGATGGCGATAACTCCGTATGTTTTAATCAACAATAGATTGTTTGGTCGGTCGTCGATAAGAGCTAACGATGCCAAAGATTCCATAGGGTCACTGTTCGATGGAATTTACCACAGCAAACGATCCTACTTATCAACTTGTGTAAACATTCACTTATAAAAATATCGTTTACTAACATAATGTCATTTTCTTTCCAACACATTTCTTTATAACCAGCTGTTTTTCATTGCAAGGCGTTTTCGAGGCTAAAGTTATTTGAAATGCATATTAGGCATTCGTTTATATTTTCAGCACCCATCGATAAATCTCGCGTCAGAGCCAGCTAAGATTACTTTCACTAATGAGATAAACTAATCCTGCTCGAAAGACCAAAATGTTTATTAAAAAACTGAGCCCCGTTTTGTCGTGAAGTAATTATAACTTTGTTTAACATGCTGTCAAAAAATATATCCCTTCTTATTGTCCATTACTAATTACTTATTATTACTTCGTATTGTCCATTAGTAGTTGATAGAAAAGCTAATTATCTGGTAGACACTTTTTCGAAATATGCACCCAACGCGTCATCTAACGGTACCTACAGTTACTCGCGATAGTTTTATACAAGACCGTATCTTATATATCTTGTGAAAGAAACATAACTGCATCTAATTTACCTGACTCTACAGCTCCCCTTCCGAACCTCTTGCTTTTAATTTTCACTTCGCCACGTGTGTTCTCGCAATGACAGTTCGACTCGCAGTCGCCAGTTCCAGCCATGCTCAGTCTGTCATTAGCCGCGTCACACCCCTCGGTCTCGCCCTGCAAGCGACATGACACTGGCCCAGCGGGACCCTCCATGTTTTGTCTGGAATGGAGAAACGATACTTTGATAATAGATTTACAAACTCATTTACTTGGACAAGAATTAAAGAATCCTAGCGTTGCCGGTGGCATGAGAAATAGAACACTACTACAACTAACATTTTAATGCCCGTTACCTGCAAACAAACATTTTATGTGTCACATAAATGAATGCTCCTAACGGGAATTAAACCGGGACCGCGTTTTGCACGCAGGGACATTAAAATCGGTCAGTCTGTCAGTACAGTATTATTATGCCTGCCGTAATAAGCACGTAGGGTTTGTAGTAATCGATCTGCAACACTATAAATCATGTTCTTAATCTCTCCTATGCCTTGAAATATTTTTCAAGAAAAGTTTTGTTTTATTGATACGTATAATAATAATATGAATTTATAATAACCGTAGATATGCCTAATCGTGTAAAAAATTTGGTAGTAGTTCTTTAAAGATACAATTTCATAGGATTAATTTAAATCATAATAATACACAAATAAATAACTAAATTACCTTTGACAACGACTCCTACACGCAGTTGAACCACTGTTTTCCGTAATCGTAATTTTTATGTTATTTACTTGAGTAAGTTTTCACTTATAAATGTTATGCTTAACTACCAGCCAAGCCAACTGAAGACTGTCACAAGACTAAATCAAAGTACCTAATATTATTATTATTTAATAACAAAAGTCCGATAGAGGCTGACGACTCAGTAAATAAGCTGCAATAACAATTTATCAATAAATAACAAAGAGGACAACAGTTTCTTTTCTTAATATCGCCGCTGACGTCAAGGGAATGAAACAAAATATTTTTGATCGAGACCCAGTTAGCTCATGACGTCAAGAATAATCGCCGTCTTATCAAATATGTCATAGTTACATTCTATCTTCAAATAAATTCGTAGTAATAACAGAAAAACAAACTGAGAGTAAGTAGGTTGCGGATAAACAGATCCCTCGGGATTGACGTCACAAGTCGATGATACCTCTGATTGTATCCTACATAATGTAATCCAATAACGCCTGTAACACTACCTGTCACCGACGCGTCGCCGGCTAAAATAAAAGCTAAGCACAAGCCCTTAATTAACACTCCTGCAAAATGCAACCGAAGAAGTTTTTAGAATTCTACGGCTATTTGTACAAGAGAGGTACAACGTACAACGAAGTTTAATTCATTCTTTCAACCATGCATGAATATTATCTAGACTAGATAATTGGCATAGGGTTTAAACTAAATGGATCGGATCTCAACTACCTACTTCCAACGAACCACGGAATAGATTTTATTTATTCCTTGGGACACACTTGTTCCGGTTCGGTAGTAGGTATCCACAAGCAAATAACGTCAAAGGGACTAGAAGACCTATACTCAAAACTTAATTTAAACAACCCTTTCTACAAGTACAACGAAATATCTTAACAATAACATTAGTTAATCAAAAGCAATTGTTTTGCATGTGCGATAGCCAAGTGTAAATATGAGAAACGCAATTCGTGTCGACTCTATCATCATAGTTCAATAAAACAACCTCGGCTGAGCCGCGGGGGGTCAGTCTTCGTTATCTACTGACTTGTGACTGGGTATCTTTCCAACAGGGGTCGCTGTAAACTAGCAAATACACGATAAACTTGACGAGTGATGCGACATAATTACATTATTAATAATCTGTTGTAATTGTAATAGTGGTTGAGAACGCGAATCTAAATTTAGATGACGCTATTTGGCACTTAAATTATTTTCTTTTGTTTGATTTCGGCTAGTAATTTGAGAAGAGAATACAATGACTATTTAATGTTGATTTATAGCAAGAATTATAAATCATTTTGTTCCCATGAGATAAAAAATGAAAGGTCTACCGAAGCGAAGTGAAGTTGCGGCACCTGAACTTATATTTCAGATTATTAAGTTAACTTTAATTTTGAAAAAATAAATAATTTAGTTTGGCTTCGATTATTCCATTGATAAATTGAAGGTATACCATCTGATTCTTATCAGTAATTGTCAGTTCTTACGATTGTTACGATGTTCGATTTCAAAACTGTACCTAGATGCTTGCGAAAGATATTTTACGAAATCGCAATGCTCTTGCAACATGAACATGAATAAAACAAAATAAGTGAAGGTACTACGAATATTAATAAAGTAGGCTGTATGGTAAGAAGGTAGTCACACCTACTCAGTTTATTGTAAACCCTTTTGATGCAAAAACTTTTCAAGTCTAAACTCAACAAACTGCACTATGATAAAACAAAAATGCGTGTCCAAAAAATATCAATAATACTAAATAAAAATAATAGTGTTCAAAAATTAAATTCGTAGAATTGATGATGAAATGATGTGGTAATTAAAAATAAACAAAGATGACCTTACAATGCATTATATCTGTTGGGACAGACAAAAAAAATACAAGGACGATAATTGTACTATCCGGCTCGAAGGACCATTATCACTTGCCAGTCATCATAGGTAATAAATTCAAATTAATTCCTATAAACACCAATGTTCACAGCTAAATGAGACTACAACAAAGTAAAAAAGGGTTTTGGCCTTGTTTTGATACTGCAACAGTTGATTAATGTGCAATATCTATTATTATTGAAGGAACCTATTGACTGACACGCCGGAGAATGTGGGCCAATAACAGTCTAGCCGTTAGCCTATACTTTGCTGATAATTAGATTTGTTTGTCAGTCAACACCAACATAAATAATTATTATTACATTTATATGCAATGCCTAGTAAAAAAATAAGAGGAAAATTTCCACACTATAATTTTTTCTATACATAAATGAATAATGCGCCTTTTACTCAAATAAGGAGACATTTTACATGTGTTGACCTCATCTTATCATCTTTTATTTAGGCGTTTTCCTGTTATACAAATAATATATTTTGGTACAATATCTATTCAATTTTATTGTACTAAAAATAGCTCCAAAACCTTTAGTAAGCTTCATATGAAGTTTTATTTACCTGTAAGTTATATTTTATCTAAATGATTTGAAATAAACATAGAATGGCAAATAAAATGAAGCGGTAAACTTTAATGTAATAAAAAAATATGTTATGCCTAAAAATCAACTACTAACTGTGTAACTATTAAACTATAGTGTGTGTCAACTTTGTGAAGTTTAATTTGTGAATTAATAAACCATACAACATAAAAAAACAAACCATATGGCATAGTGGTTACTGCAATGGACCACCATTCAGAGTAGTGGGTTTGATTCTCAGAAATTTCCATTATGAGCATAGCACTCATTAGAAAGATTCTTAATGATTAGCACCATTAATTAATATTAGGTACATTCTCAAAGTTGTCACTCTACTTATATTATTTCACAGTAACTCAATAATATTATTCAATCTAGCTTTATCTGGGTCAATCATTCTTGTACATAATATTGCACATAATGCAATGTATTATGTTTACATTACATTAAATTTATTATGCATGAAAGCATTATTAGTTTAAATCAATTTATTTAAGTAGTAACTTTTGGTCAGCAAATTTGGCAATAATTTTCTTGGTTGTTGACTATTTATATTGTTAATTAAACTATTCCAAACAATATAAAATACTGAAGCTTTGACTTTCCTTGGTTTACATGTTCCTTCAATGGCTGTTAAAATATAAAAAAAAATATACTTACTGAATTCTTTAATAGGCTGCCACTGTCTTTATAGAAAACTCTACTAGTTTACATTATACTTGTAACATTTTGTTTACTTCCATAATTCCATTACCAATCTTACTGAAACAGTATGGTAGAGTTTGCTCTAGTCTAGGCTTTCTCAGTTATATAATAATAATATTTATTACATCATAATCTGAGTATGCTCCCTTTTCATAGTTTACTTTTCATTTTTTACACTATTAATTTAATGTACCTGTGCTGTTCATGGAATAAATGATTCTTATTTTCATAAGGTCTCATAAGGTTTTCATAAGACCCACGTCTAGTAGAGGGTCATTAATGGGTTCAAGCCAATAACTGACACCAAAAGGTCACCAAATGGTCAGGTTGGCGTACTAGTATTTGTTTTCCAATTACAATAATAATATGATAATATACCTTTAACAATCGCAATTTCGTTTATGTAATCCATTGGTATTGCATCATTTCTGGTAATATGAAGTTATTAGGTAATTTACTATCCCATTAGTATTATGGGCAACATGTTTACTTCTTTATATTTACAGATTTTGAGCGTACAATTTTTTTATGTATCATGCGTAAGTTTTATAACTTACATTTCATTCAAGATAATTGTTATAAGTTAATAAGCAGATATCTTCAACTTAAAAGTACATAGTTACAACAAGTATTAAGTACTTGTTATTAATTGGCCAAAAAAATTAACTAAACGTCCTCGCTATCAGAATAAGAATAGTATAAAAATCTCCTAACCTGATTTCTCCGTCCCACTAATAAAAAATATTTTTATATTTACTACAAACAAAAGACTCGATTAGAAAAAGAGAAAGAAAACAAACCCGCATGGTCAATTAATGTCAAATGTCAAAACTCAAAACATGTGTTCAGCTGTCAAATTGTCAATGTCAAAAGTCAAAATATGCCAAAAAAATGCATATTGTATGTAATGAAATTGACCATGTGGGTAAAGTAAATTAATCCGCATTGTTAATAACTGTAACAGATTGGAATATTGGATTGGAACTGACTGGAGGTAAGTGTTACACAATACATAAATATAACCACAAAAACGCAATGAATTGGCATGGTTTCCGCGACCACAATAGGGTCACATAAATCAGTAGGTGAGTATATCGGATGTCCTATTCAGTTTCATTTACATAGGAATAAAATTATGTTACTGGCCGTAAATGATATAAAACTTACCTAATTATTATTGTGGTCACTTAAACTGTAGTTTTACTGTAATTTCATAAAAACTAATATGTTAAACTTGATAAGCGTACTACCGGCACAAGTATCAAGAATTAATTGACGGCTGTACAATACAGAATTAAATTGTTTCAAATTGAGTTTTAACTTGACTGCGCGTGCGACTGAGCAAGTGTTAGCGACAGTGTAGTGTTGTGCCCGCTGTACTGCCTCTGCCTGCCTTGCTTCCTCCCAGGCAAGCTAGTTAGTACAGACAGATGACGTTGTAGACAGACTAAACAGTTTTGATAGTTATTGATAATCTCAAATGCGTTGAAACAAATACGTCGAAAAAATAGTTAGCAGGTACCCACGTATTTCAAAAGTATTAAATATAGTATTTACTGAATAAAAGGAATTTTGTGTAAGTGTTGGTTGGTACGTACTCAATCGGAAAACACATTTTTAGCGTGAAGATTATTGTTTTCAAGTAAGTATAGAAAAATATTTACCCAAAAAAAAAATCTGCAGTAATGTCATAGTTTTTTAAATCCTAATCTCATTAGTTCAATTATTCTATGTATAGTAACAAGTATCGGAATAATAAATAATTATGTAAAATATTTTATTCTTTAACTTTGATTTGATTATTTTTGTACGTTATTTTTCCTATAATATTTACCCCTCACCTAGACAAACATAGAAACCATTTCTTTTCTTCCTATGAAACAATAGCATCAAGAAGTGTTATTCGAAGTACGTGAACTTGTTATCAACAGCCGTCAAGCGGCCAGCGAGTGCGTAGAAGAACACGTGGTGATCTTTCTTGCTGGCTATCAAAACTTTATAAAAGGCTCTCGCTGTTCTGTATACACGACGCGCTATTCCCACATAGACTCCAACTCGCTCCACAGTTCCACTCGTCTCTGCGAAGCGCTAAAATGGCAAACCCAAAAGAAGGTAAGTTTTTTCATTCATAAGTTGTATTTGCACTCGGTATTAACCAACCGAGTTTCAGAATATGTAATTCGTATACAGTGTTTGATATATTGTGGCCTGTTAAAGCGGTTATGTTATCACCGGCTTTTTGTACGATCGTAAAACAGCGTGTAGCTGTAGATAGACATCGCAATAGTTGACGACCTTGAACACGAACAAAATTATGATTGAGTGTTGTGCACATACAGACCTCAATACATCGCTTGATAATATTATTCAATCAAAATAATTTAACATTGATTTTTTTTTCTCGATATTAATTTCGCGTATAAGGTTCATTTTGTACGAACGTATAGGAACTACCTACATATATATTAGATATTATTTCTTACTTACCGAAAATTGTATAAAAAATGTTACCTACAAATAAAACACGACTTTCGAATTCGTGATTCAAAATCAATCAATCCGTAAACAAATAACCAAAGAACTTCAACTTACGGCATCGCCAAACACCAAACTACCTCAGTTCTGCGAACACAAATTCAACGAATTCTAATGTAACTTATTCAAAACATTATAATAATAATAAATGGTAATCTAAGCATGTTGGGTACAATTACAATAGGTACTACATATACTAACATCGGCGTTACGAGTAGCTACCTAAATTGGTTTCCTTTGATGTCTTAACTGTTAGCAAAAACGTTACCTAATTTGGCAGTCAAGAGCTAGCCTGACAAAAAAAAAGAATGAAGGCTATATTCAAAAATGCCAGTCCTGTCTAACGCCAAAACTTTAAGTACCTACTATTCGAATCAGTTTAGAATATTTCATTATTTATTTCTCTTCTCATAACTGAGAAGGCCTAGAGCATACTCCACCACGCTGCTCCAGTGCGGATTGGTGGAGGGGTTAGTGGCCAACCCAAGTGTCGGAAATTTTTATGCCGCCTAAGGGCCTCCGACATGGCTTAACGATTGTCACCTAACTGTAACAACCGGGAATGACGGCTTAGCGTGCCCTCCGAAGCACGAGAACGCTCAAGATTTTTTGCCACTAGCGGTAACCCATCCACTTTCCGACCGCGCCCGCAGTTGCTTAACTTTGTCGACCACTAAGGATCTACGCAAGCCACCGGGCTATGAGCGCTTCAATATAATCAAATAATTCTCTTAACACCTTAATATCCAACAGTTTAATGCTTCTGAAGAATTAGTTGGAAAGCTTGAATACTTTCACGGAATAAATTACAACCAGTTTACTCATAAGTGCAAGAAATTAACACGATTATCGTAAGATGAAAATATTTGTAACTTACAAAAAAGCACATAAACACTTTGAAACACGAGACATATTTTTATAAACTCTGAAAACAAACAGGCATCCTCCATAAATCGGTTCCATGGTCCCGTAAGTTTTGAGAGGATCTAGAATCTAGATTCCGGATTATTCGAGCTATGACACATAATACATATTACGTTTATTGGAACAATATCGGCACCTATGCATGAAATATATAATGAAACCGTTATAATCGCAAAAATTATCATCAATAAACTATTGACGTTAAGAGAGGTGTCAGGATTTAATACTGGATTAATTGTTTCGTAGAAACCCAGGAATAAGATATTTATTGCAGGCTTAACAGACAAAAACATAACAATTATTACGAACCTCTATTAGTGAAGGAAAATAGTTAATTAAAAGCGTCAATAAATTAAATGAGTTTTTAACAATTAAATAGCAACTGCCAACTTAAATCAAATTTAATTATGTATATAATATTATTTATATTGTACCTATAATATTTATCTATATTTCATAAGTAAAGTTTATAGTGGAACACTCCGCTCATGTAGTATTTGTTTGCTTTAAGAAGTGCATGTTAAAAACAAGTTTCGTCGGAAAACAAAACTATAAATAAGATGGTAGGTTATCGTGTTAGCTTATCAATACGCAATACAAACAAAGAATAACTCATACATATTATTAACAAGTATTGCAGCATAACATGTAATAATAATAAAAGCGAAGAAAAATAATCGATTAGGTTTTCAGTCGGTACGCTTATTACACTACTTTTTCCTACTTAACATAAATCATTTTTAAAGCCATTTGTTTGAAAATAATAACGCAGGACCAGCAGGACTCCACGTGCTTTAAACTATGCACAGCCTTATTTAACTTATTTTTAAAACGTAGATGATTTCATCAAGAATGTTTACAGTTAGATCTTTGGGCTTTCAGTTTGTTATAAATTTACATTTCACCAATTAGTTAGGCAACACAAGAGGTGAATTAAGCTCTTCATTTATAATATTTGTTAAAGTTGGCGGCTATAAACTTGGAGGTCTCATTATCGAGGGTAAAACGAAGCAGGTGTTCGATCTACCAGAGCTCCCTGGCAACTGTTTGCTACTAAATAAGGACAGGATCACTGCCGGCGATGGTGTCAAAGCACATGATATGGCCGGGAAGGCTGAAATCTCCAATCAGACAAATGCCAAAGTCTTTGAAATTCTCAAGGCTGCGGGTAAGTTACTTCCAGCGAATACTTTAGAATGAATATCATACGCTCCATTTTTTAAGTCCTATTTAGCACGCAGGTTTTTGTAAATCTTGTTACGAAAATCACACATTTTCGTGTTATTCACACTGCTAGTAAAGTTTATGTAGTTTCATTAACTGTGTTAAAAATAAGACAAGTTTTAAAAACGGATATTCCTTAAGCAGAGGCGTGTAACTTGTAGTCATTCCAAGATAGATAAATAATAAAATATGTAGCGCTTGTAATACTTTTGATTTAATAATAATCCCGTTGCGACATACTTTAAATTGCCTCGTAGATCAAGGATGTCCGTATAAAGATTACGTAGTTAGAAGATAAATAGAAGGTCATCAAACATTACGTAAATGTAAATAGTTTGTTTAAGTCCCGTTTCTGGTTCTACGACTCTGTTCTATATATTATGTGCCTATATTATACACAAAAGTAAAATTATTTATTGGACACAAATACCATGAAATTGTTACTGACCTCTGTTTTCTTAACAGAGGTGAGAAGTAAATTCACAACAACCATGTATTATATTAGGAAATAAATTCTTCATTGTCATCATAATTGTGTTAGTTTGCCAATATTATGGAATACTGGAAGATGTCAATAATCTCTATCTCTACTGATGGCAGGTTAAAACAACTTACTTAACTCTTATTTAATTTAACATTCTTATAAATCTAATAAAGGCACTTGGACATCATCATATTATCTTAAGATAATTAAACCAAAATAATTTTGTGACAATGATATCTATCCAGTTATCTGAGTCGTTGAGGGGTCAATACCTTACTTGACCTTGTGAGATTGAAGTAACTAACGACTGATGATTGAAGTTTTTTTAACAATATGTTGCACCCCTATTTAGCTTCTAACTCAAACGTGATATTTAAACACAGGAATTAAAACGGCCTTCGTTAAAATTGCTTCGCCAACGGCGTTTATATCCAAGAAATGCGAAATGGTCCCTATCGAGTGGGTGACCCGGAGGCTGGCCACAGGGTCCTTCCTCAAGAGGAACCCGGGAGTACCTGAAGGTTTCCGCTTCACGCCACCGAAACAAGAGACCTTCTTCAAGGATGATGCCAACCATGACCCTCAATGGTCTGAGGAACAAATCGTATCCGCTAAGTTCAACATTAATGGATTACTCATAGGTAAGGATACGATCTTAGTCAACCTATTCGGTTCTTTCTGGTTTCCTAAATCTGTATAGATCCTAAATAATTAAAGATCTCTTTACATCCTCACAGGTCAGGATGAAGTTGACTACATGCGAAAATGTACCATCCTTGTTTTCGAAATCTTAGAGAAGGCGTGGGCCTTACGTGATTGCGCTCTCATTGACATGAAGATTGAATTCGGAGTAGACACTGACGGTATGTATGTTTATCATCCACATTGCTACGTTATCACTTTAGGGTCAATTTGTCAATGACAACAACCAGCATCATAATAACTTATCCAACGTGTGACGAGAAACAACTGTAACTACTTAGAATATTACGCAAGTCGGCGTATTATAACTACAATTCTTGTATTTTAGGAAATATCCTTTTAGCTGATGTTATTGACTCGGATTCATGGAGGTTGTGGCCTTCCGGTGACAAAAGACTGATGGTAGACAAACAGGTAACATTTCTTGCTCTGTTATCATAAAAATTTCTTTAGAAACATTGATAGTTTTCAAGAATACACAGTAACCCAATAAAAAACATGTTCTGATTTTTGTTATTTAGGTATACAGAAACCTAACCACTGTTACGGCAGCAGACCTGGATACCGTAAAGCGAAACTTTGGATGGGTAAAAGACCAGTTGGATTTCTTGAAGCCTAATATTCATCACAAAGTCGTTGTGTTTATGGGATCACCTGCTGATCAGGAGCACTGTCAGAAGATTGCGAAAGGTATTATACTTCAATAATAAATAAATACAAAACATTGGTTTAGGGGAAACGTTAAAAAGAAATTTAATTTCTACTTCCTAGTATTCATTAGGCAGCATATTGTAGGTACATAATGATGACGCACAGGAATATCCAATAGCGGCAATCAGCGAACATAAATCGCTGGCGGCAATCCACAAAACCATTACACCACTATATTTTATACGCTATTTTGCAGCTGGTCGCGAACTTGGATTAGATGTAGATCTGAGAGTGACTTCAGCCCACAAGGCAACAGAAGAAACCTTACGTATAATGCAGCAGTACGAAGACACACACGGCGCATTGGTTTTCATAGCTGTCGCGGGACGTTCCAATGGATTGGGGCCAGTCCTCTCAGGAAACACCTCCTACCCAGTTATTAATTGCCCGCCACCATCTGATAAACTTGTACAGGTATTAGAAATAAAACAAAAATAACCTATATTAAAATTGATTCCGGTGTTACACACGCAAAAGTCTATAATATTATTATTCAATATCAACAATATTTGATTTTTCTTTTCATACTACAAAAAGTGTTTTTGTTTTTGAAAAATAATCAAAAGTATCAAAATTGTTTTGCCTACTATTTACTATTCGGCAATTAGGGTTATAACCATTATGGGTTGAGACTATCGGTGTCATCCAATGCTATAATAAAAGTGAATATGGTTCAATGAGAAAGCCATGTGGGATTGTCTGCAAATGAATTTAGATTGATTTTTTGTTGTTTCAGGACATTTGGTCATCATTATCGGTACCGTCAGGCCTGGGATGCGCGGCAGTGATCTACCCCGACAGTGCTGCCCTCATGGCCGCGCAAATCATTGGTCTCCAAGATTACATCGTTTGGGCTCGCCTCAGAGTAAAGCAGCTAGAAATGGCAACTTCTCTTAGATCTGCTGATAAGAAACTCAGAAACCTTAAAGTTTAGATAAAATAAACTATGCATAACATGCGTAAGCACCCTGAGGGCGTGTTCGGTATAGCGTGAATGAAATGGAAGAATATTTTTTATGAATTATGTTTTTGTAATAATTATCAAGCTAAGAGACTACCCATATCGTAATTTTTTAACATTCCGTAAAATACTTCACATTATTATGTAATGTTTTTTGTTAAATAAAAAATCACATTTCTAATTTTATATTACAAGTCATTTTCTTTCCTTTCCCTATAAAAATGTAGATTGTGAAATAACATCCTGGAAGCAGAGTCGTGAAAGCAATACTTCGTTTACGATTTTCGATACCGTTTTAATTATCAAGTTCTATTATTTCATGATAAGTATAAAGCAGGGAAAAATATGTACGAAAAAAAGTTCGAGAAGTCAACAGAGATTTTTTATATCATATTAAAATGGAAATGCAATATAAGCTTACAATAAAAAAAACGGTCTACTATCTTCACTGCCAGCAGCCACCCTACAGCAGTTAGGAGGCTACTGTCCTCATTACTTATACGCCTCAGAGTACCCATACTATACTCTATGCCCTCACTATTAGAGTATTATCTGTAATTACTCTATACCTTGCGCATAGTCTATAGACCAGCCAGCAGCTGAGCAGCCACTGACAATCAAAATGTCAATGTCAGCATTCATTCGACAAAGTGGAAGTGCAGTGAATTCTGGTATTTTAGGATTAAGGCAAATAAGGAATATTTATACGTACAAAATGACTGAAAAGCCAGCAGAACCGGCTCTCACGAACGGGCTGGAAAGCAAGACTCCGTTCCTGATTGGCGTAGCTGGTGGAACTGCCAGTGGAAAGGTTAGTCGATTGTTCTCATAAAATATTGATTTCCTCACACCACTCCCCTGTTACGTAACCATCCCGATTTAGTTCGTAATATAATATACCATTACATCTATATTTCTATGATAATTTGTGTGCGTAAAAGAATCGCACAAAGAAATGTGTCCTAACCTCCAAACGCGCTGTGCACATTCCAAATAAACAAACATCCTTCTTTTGTTTACGTTTCATTTGCAAGAACTTGTCTTTCGTATTTCATTTCACAATGCCCTATAGATATTTTCATAATGTATAGCTGCAATGACTACGAAAAGTCTATTTAGTACTAAAACTATACACGTTATATTAATAGTTATTAATATGTGTAAAATAAACGTCTCATTTTAGCTTTACAGAAAATATTTATTTTATTGGTTTTTAGGAGCCCAGGGTCATTGAATTATATATATTGGTTAATAATACCTGTTTTTAATTGCATGTCATAGACCTAATTATGTAGTGACAACCGTTAGATCCATCTGCTCAAATCTGTTTTTTTCGCTCAGTCAACAGTATGCCAGCGAATTGTAGAGAAACTGGGGCAACAGCACAAAGAGCAGACTGAGAGGCGAGTTGTCTGCATCAGCCAGGACTCTTTCTACCGTACCCTCACTCCCTCTGAAAGGCTGCGAGCTGAGAGAGGACAGTTCAACTTTGACCATCCTGATGCTTTCGATGACAAGAAACTGCTGGCCACCATGAAGGACATCCTCGCAGGGAAGAAAGTTGAGGTGCCTGAGTATGACTACATCACAAATTCTATAAGGTGAGATATAAATTCTCTCTTATCTTTTAATATGTATCAGTTGGTAGTTTTGCATTTTAGTCTAACAGTTTGCAACATATTATAATGAATCTACGCCAGCGGTTGGCAACGCACGGCCCGAGACCTGTGTCCTTGTGGTCCACAACTGTTTTATAAATCACATATACAACATAGCCTAAATACGCCTAAATAATTGTTCTGCGTAAAAAAATGTCTAACAAGTGCAGCCCCGCCTTTATTTATTTTTTTCTTGGCTCAAGTCTGCCAAAAGGTTGCCAACCTCTGATCTACATTATAGATACTTTTATTTCATCTTCATTGTTATAAAATCTGTATTACTGCCGTATTAATTTTCGAATGACAAAGGATTATAATATTTGATTTGGCGACTTACTGCTCTACTACTCGGCAATGAAACAGCATTATCAAGTTTTTAAGCCTACAAAATCACTAGGAGTCCCGGAAACAGGCCTTCAATAAGTTGAAGCCATAATAATTTGTTCAAGTAGCCGACGGTTGCACACGATCTACCCAGCTGATGTGGTGCTGATCGAGGGGATCCTGGTGTTCTACTTCCCGGAAGTACGCGATCTGTTCCACATGAAGCTATTCGTTGATACTGACTCCGACACGCGGCTTGCAAGGCGAGGTAAGTCTTAATACCTTTTGTTAAAGTTTAAAATTGCATATCTTATTATGTTCATGATATTGGAGGTGTGTATATATCTTAAAAGGCTGATGTAACATTATTGAACAAACATAATTATTATTACTAATGAATATTGATAAAGATGTTCAACTAATTGTTTTTGGGAACTAATTAATATTGTTTAATTAATAGTGTCTGGTTTTCAAACAGTTTTGTGTCTGGTTTAGTAATGAGTGAACCAAACACTTTTCGGAAATGGTAACACCACAGTAATGACCTGATACGGCAATATCTGTGTCACTCTGTCTAATTGAAATTTAAATATAACATCCAAGGAGTTTTCCCGCTACCCTCATGAACTTTGGACTTAAATTAATCCTACTTCCTACTAATATTATAAATGTGAAAGTTTGTGTTGATGTTTGTATGCCTTTAACTTTGTGGCAATTGAACGGATTAAGCTGAAACTTGGCATACAGATCGTTTGCATCCAGGAATAGGACATTCCCTTGGGATAAATCTAATATTTTTTTTAACTACTCTTCTGCGGGCGAAACCGCAGACGTCGTCTGGTCGATAAAAAATCAATGCAAGTAAGATCATTATTTGGAACGGAGTAGTGATATTGTAGAATTTGTAGTTATATTGGTCATGTGATGATTCCAGTTCCTCGCGACATTATGGAGCGCGGTCGAGACCTGGAGCAGGTGCTCAACCAGTACATGAACTTCGTGAAGCCTGCCTTCGAGGAGTTCTGTCTGCCGGTGAGTCTTGTACTACTGTACTTTTACACTATACAGATCACTATTAATATCGTCAAAGTCAAGGTCATTTTCATCACTATTAATATGAGTTATTCTATCTATTTATACTTTGCATGAGTCCTTATATAAATGGAAATAAAATACAATGTAGTATACAAGAAAGATAAATAGATTAAGATATTATTGTATTAAGAAGGATGTCAGTTCATTTCTTTAGATATTAATCTTGGAACTCTTTTATTTCCAGACCAAAAAGTTTGCTGACGTCATCATTCCACGAGGAGCAGACAACTTAGGTGAGATAGTTGTTTCATTCTTTTGTTTTATTTTATGCACATTACTAAAATTCATATCAGTTTGTTTCAATTAGTCAGACATTAGCATTCTCATGTGTAGTTAATTATTATTATTGTCATTACTTTGCATACTGTCTCATTTTGTATCTAGTATTATAATAATCTTACTGTCGTTAATATGACAAATAAATATTTTAAATAACCTTTGTCATTTTAAGTAGGAGAACCTACTCAATGTTTTGGTATTTTCTGCAAACTGTATCATATTGTTCTGAAAAAATGTTACAAAATCAATGATACTGTATCATGAGTGAAACGTGCTGTTTCCATTGTGATTCGGAATTATTTTATTAATATAAATTGAAAATGCATTGTAACAAAGATAATATTTACTGTATCTAAACGAGTAACATAACTGTTTTTGACTTGATAACGTCTTATAAATCGATTAACACTGGCTACGAGTACATGCACGAAAAAATGTCACGTTCGGCGTGCAAGCGAGAACGCGACGCTTTTATCTCTCTTCTCACGTGACGTCAGAGCTAGCAATTCGAATAATTCTGCAACTTGAACACAAATAAAAAAATACTATCAATTAACGATCGCTAATAAATGTTAATTTATCGAAAAAATTGAAAGTTTCAGTTAACTCCCTCTTTCTATTATACAAAATAATTATATTTTCGTGATAATAATCAATTAAATTCATAAAAGTAAAAAAAAATCATCAATATTTTCCTATGACGTTATCACATAAAATGATGGCCAGTAAACAGACTACAGAAAACAATTTTTTATCAAACTAAAAGTATCAATGACTCGACAATTTTAAAAGTATTATTCAACAACCGTGTCTAAAGCTAAAAAAACTATCATTCAACCGAGGTGAGTACCAGCCAAGGTCATAGCCACTGCAATGAGCGCGACAGCGACCGTTCACATGTCTCGATTACATAAAAAAAAGTTCGTTGCAGCGGCTATGCTCTTGAGTAGCTGCTAGACCGAACTGTGCCGTATGTCGCGTTGCGTAAAGTCCATTTCTCGTTGTTGCAGTGGCTATTGACCTTATCGTGCATCACATATGGGACATTATGTACAAGAAGCGGCCAGTGAAGATTGTCAACGGATGTAACGGACATCTAGAGGTGGAGGAGGGGGGGCGTCGGATGTCCGGCAGTTCAGAAGACACTCTAAGTCGATAACCAACACTTACATCGAATTTAATCGTCGGACCCCAAAAAGCAGCAACCCTATTTCAGTTCCGAAGCAGTAGTCACGTATACGACACGCGAGTCGTGCCAATTTAGACCTTGAAGCATACAAGATAAGAACTATACTCGCAAATATTCCGTGCTTGTATAAATTACTGTTTAAGGGTTAAGAATTGCTATGGTTTTTATCAACCTCAATGCGAATTATTAAGTAGCAATCCGGTATCAGCGTACAGGACTTCTGCTTTTATGTATAAACATTCCACAAACATGTTTCCTAATTGGTTACCGGTGGTGATTTGGTTGTTAGAGTGACAATACCGGTATTTGCTCTGATTGGCGACGGTTGATGTAACCGGTATGTGGTAATTAACCAGTTCTGACCGCTTCTTCGCTTGTATTAGTGTGGAACTAGTTTGCAATGTGTTCTTCAATTATTTCTTTGGAAAAGATGACACTTTGTCTGTATTAATATAAGATTAATGTGTTACAGTTCATCTTTATTTATATACTGAAGTTTGAAATATAGATGAAAGAATTTATGTGTTAAATTAATATCGTTAAAAACTATTATAACCTCAATTCGATTTCAAATTTTGTTAATGGCTTTCCGACTATGAAATTAAACAGATTTTCACACTTTTCCAAATTTTGGCTTCATTTTTGTTTTACTTTATTGTGGCACTAAAGTTTTAGGTTCAAGAAACATAATAGTAAATGAACTGAAATATTAAATAAAAAATATTATGCCTGTTTTATGAAATACGAAAACGCAAGTAACTTCATTGATAGTAGGTACAGTATGTGAAATGTAAACCGATTGAAATGTGGTAGAAATATCATAATTTAATATTGTATAATTATAACAAATGTATGATGCAGTATTTCACTAACAATGAGTATGTTCACAGATGTCTGTATCAACTACTTAATTATACTTATATAGATCCCCTTCGTTAGTGTGCACGCGAGTCTAAGAAATGAGTGCCATTCAAGGCTATAGGAAGACGAAAAATTTACGTACGTGTTGTAGTAATAAATGATTAATTGTTTATTACAATATCAATATCACGTTCGTGTATAATTTATTATTTATTGAATACTACATGAAGGGAAAAGGGAACCCCTTTTAAAGTATAATCCAGGCACGTCGTAAAATTCATCATTGTTAAAATGTACTTGATTCTTCAAGTATTTTTGCAATAATTTTCTTTCAAGTATTTTTACACTTCCGTGAAGAAAAATATTTTTTATGTATAATTTATGAAAAAAGTTATTAAATTTAAAAAGCGATTTTGTGCGTTAACTTGACCAGTAATATAGCAGCACAAATGTCATAATGTTAACTGAAAAAGACTCGCGTGCACACCTTAATTAAAAAGTGGTTTAATATCAACTAGAGATAATCATTATAATAATAAGGCTGATTTCTACAAACATGTAGTGTAAGGAATGATTTTCAACATGCAGCATCGCGACATTTATGCCGATTATATGTATATAGCTGTTTAATATGTTTTAATCGTGCTTATAACCATAGGATTCATATAGCCAATGCGTTTGACTATGATATTTATTTGAAAAAATAAAATGGCGATTATCTATGTCATATGTTATAACTGTTATTTTCTTTGCACAAAGTAAGTTTGATTTCTATTAAAACGTTTCTTTGAAACGTGGTTACAATAAAAAAAAACTGATGTAAAAAACTACTTCCCTACTTTTTACGTTACACAACTATCTAGTCAATTCAGTTCAATCGATTTTACTACATTTTTTTTATCGCAAAAATGTAAATTCAATTAATTTAAATACAACATTTTTAAAAGTCGTTTAAAAACAAAAGTACATTTTTGTGAAATCAAATGAGCGAAAATAACTTGAAACAGGCAACAAAAAATATGTTCCTTAGCACAATATAAGGCATTATAATAATCATTAAACAGAGATTGAATTGTGTTCAGTAACGCATTTAAATTTTATGATTATTATCTTTTACAATATTTAAATAAAGAAAACATGAATACTTTTTAAGGATAATGAAAAAAATAAACCCAAGAATTTTACACGCTGATTTTTTTTCTTTTTTTTACACCGAATAATAGATAAAAAAAATAATATTTGAAACGTAAAACAAATTATTTTATTTTATTCGCTCACACGCGAGACGGATTGCTAACCGAATTCCAGTAACTATATGTGATAAAAGTGTTAAAAATCAATAAAAAATAAAAAAACAAAAATTATATCATAAGAAAAAAAATATGATAGGTTATAGGCGTTAAATAATAATTATTAGAGTTATGTCAAATATTGTGCATTATGGTATGTCACCATCGAAACATACTTTCAGGTAATATAACCACAATTTGATAATTTTATTAGATCAAGTTTAAATTTGAAAACGCTAAATTTAAATATTAATTCGCTATTCGCGCAAACTTATGAGGCCTGAAAGTCGGTTTTATCTGTGACTTAACCTATTTAAAAAGTATGTATGGACTGTGGGTGAAATATTAAAATGTGTGTGACGTTCGTACATGCCCCAAAGCATTGTAACAACGTGTTTGTGACCAAGTGATTATAAAATCTGCCCCACTTACGTATAATATCGTCACCCGCATAAGTGCACTTTTACTTTTAATTAATCTTCTTTTATATGTTTTATTCTATCAAATAAAAATATTGGTAAAATTACGTATTTTTTCATTCATCTAGCATGTGTTACTTTAAATGTAATGTAAGGCGTATTTTAGTATTTTCAAAGCATTAAAACGCTGTCCTATAAAATTGTAATTCATGGGTTACGATGTTATACGTAGGAGACTGCGACTTATATACGATATACTTTCGTAACATACGAAATAATGTATAGAGAATGATGTTATCCATATCAGATTCGTATGCACATTGTAACTTCTATGATAGCTGAGAGTATACTGACGAAATACTGAATGTAACTTTTGGGTATTCCATATAGTATGTAGTTATAAAAACCAGTGTAAAATTATTATGAAATTTAATTGAGACGAACTTATGTAAGAATTCCTAAATGCTTTGAATGATTCTATAAACGCAAGAATCTAATAATTGAATTATTTTTTTGGTAATTTCTTCATGCCATTGTTAAAGATTGGCTACATTCAAAACTTTAAATTTTCCATAATACTGTAGTATTAAAGTTAGACGCAAAAAAAAGCAGTAACTTTTTTTTTATAAATATACTTACTGCTTATGATGTGCTTAAGGATGAATAATACTTGCATCAGCAGTTATTTATTTTAGTATCTTCAATACCACTAAAATATACTATTTCATTTATTTATTTTCGTATTAAATAATAGTATTTCGTCGTTCCTTATAACTTAACTTTGACAGTAAGACTGACAGGCAAACATGTTTTGTCCCCAATAAATACTATTTGACTTCAATGTAATTTTTAAGTTACAAATATTTGCAATTGTATGTAAAAATATGTAAGTTAATGATTTAGCATGTTTTCACTAACATTAGTTATAATTTGTGTGGCATAAAATTAATTAATTGTAATGTTATATTAACTTTTGCTTTTTTATATTTAAATAAGTTGTATTAAACAATTTGTTTACTATTAAGTGACCATTCTACTTATAAGTTTTAGTTTTTAAGAAGTTACAGCATATTTGTAAATTAGTTATTTGGTTGGAACTGTTAAAATTTTCTTTTTTTAACTATTCTTTTAGGTAATCCTAAGCGGTAATGGTTAGACGGAAAGTTGCATGGATAGAACATAAAATTTTATTAATTAACCAGATTGAATGATGAAGAATTTGGATTGAATTTGGATAAAGTATTTCCGCGGATGAGTTTGACTATTTATATTATCTATAGTCTGTTTTCCATGCTGGTACTAACATGTACTATCATATATTATAAGAGCTCTTATCGACCAGATATATAAAAATTCAAGAGTAAAGAGATACTAAGTTTGAACTAGATTTTAATTTTTTTTTTAATGACTTGTAATGTATTATTTATTATGATTTAACATAAGGTTCCATACTATGTAGGTTGGTCAGCATAATAATAACATAATACCATTTTATTATTTGATAATATTTACTATTTTCATTTTTATATTTAAACTGCCACATCAAAAAGTCCAGATTAACTTTCTGCTATACATATATACTAGGTATCTGCAGGCGTATGTGTACTATAGACCATAATATTATGTTTAATGATGTCATAAAAAATTGGTTACCCCTTGTCTCAAAAGTTAGGATTTATGAAAACAGACTATGGATGATACTAATTATAATGATGGTTTATTATTATGGTTACAATATTAATAACCATTTATTTAATGAAACCATGTTCAGTAGAATTATGTGGCATAACCTAACGTTTGCAGAATGTATACATAAACTATTATTTTGCTTTTATTCTTTTGTATAAGCACAAAATCTATTACAATGTATTAACTACGCCTGTCTTATTATCTCAGTACTTTGTTATCATAAGCAGCGTGCTTAACTCAGTTACAATAAAGTATTTGCAACCTATTTGTGTTTCATTTACCCTTCACCGTTACCCTGTCCTTGTAATATCCTATATTGAAGTAAAGTGGAGATTATAATTTATCTGTCACCACAAGAAAAAAAATAGTTTTATTTGTGCTCGAGATAATAAATCAAATTCAATAAGATTGAAACATAGAAAATCATAAATTAACATTTTGAACATTTCAAGACATTTTAAATACAACATTATGACAATATACATACATAAATAATCAAAATAAGAGCAACATAAATAAAATCTTTCATTTACTATTTCGCTGCCTGTGGCGGTTGTTCCCATACGTTTTAATTACAATGCTAGTATAATAAAAGTTATATTTTCGTTATTTCCAGTTGCCATCGACCTGATAGTGCAGCACATCTCCGACTACTTGAAGAAGAGTCCGTCTGACAAGTGTATCGCGCTGGAGTACGTGGGGCTCGCATCCCCTGCGCCCGGCTCCCCGCAGCGCGCCGGCAAGAGCGGCCGGCCACACTAATCCCGACCTTAGCGCCTAGGAAATAAGGTCGTATGCTGTGACTATCAGGATAAGGCGGTCTGGTTTAATAGTACTGTGCAGTTCTACAGTCTCGATTGTTAAGGTTGACTCAAGATTGCTAATGGAATAGTAATGCTGTTGCCGTGTGAAGTTTTATGACATCAGCACTAATTCTTTTCTGTTTACATAAGATTTTGATCGATACGTCAGAGAATGACTTGTCTTATTACTACCTAGGCAAAGAGTTTTAGGTAAGGACAGACGAAGGAGTGTAGATTACTATTAGAGTCTCGACCGGGATAATAAAATTTGGCAAGTGCTTATATTATAGAGACGAGCTAGTTAATACGAAACGTAGACACAACACTTTTCTCTATCTATTTATATTAGTAAAATGTACCTACGGCTACACTGAATTGATGAAATATTCAGTCCCACTCAGAGCGAGTCGCTTCAAATGCAAAGCATTTAAGAAGACTATAAAATTAAGTAAAATATTAATTGTAAGCTCCTCGTCTTAAACATTAGGGTAGTTTTATTCACTCAAGCAATCTCACGAACGGGCCTAACACCGCGTCTGACACGAAGCATCGTCGGTTGTAGTGTATTGAAGGTATATTTGGCTAATGATTGAGCCGATTGAGCCATTTATTGCCGCCGCCTAACACCTACTTTCACTGCAACACTATTTTCTTGTAGAGTGACGCAGTATAGCGTCTTGGGCAATTATTAAAAAGTCACACGAGGGGGAAAAGAGCGCGTTCGTTCCGTCAGGAGCTTTCCAAGGTCACGCCTACGTCGACATATCTGTCTAGGAATCAACTAGTCATTTGAAATTTAAGAGAAGCTCAAGGCTCCAGTACTTATACACTGCACTAAATACGCCTAGAGTAGATGATGGGAATTATTTTTGAAAATAAAATTTTAATATAAAAATTTATTTTATTTAGTTGAATCGTGGGTACTCACTATTTTTGATTGTCGTAATTGAAACATAGATATTTTTTTGTTCAAAATCTTAGCTAGCGTTTTTAAGTCTAGCTTAGGCTGACATTTATGTCCAGGTTTTTACAATAATCAGATTCGTCAAAGAGAGGTAAAATAAAATAGGATAGGTGCTTCTCTCCAGGGTTTAGTTGAGCTGAAGGTACGGTCGACCTTCCTTTGAACAATATCTACGAATCATAGCTAGCCATACATTGTGGACTTAGATATTGCAAATATTTGAAAACGCAGACATCGAGTTGCAAATAGGTTCACCTAAGCAAATTACTACTGCAACTTAAAATTTGTAGAAACTACAACGGTTCTTAAGAAATCACGTGATATTTTAAAAATGTTTAATTTTTAATCAAGATTTTATTAAAGTAGAGGTATATTAGGTTTTATTTAGGTTTAGTTATATTATCACTCATAACAAATTTATCTAATATATTTCCTACTAAATTAGTGTGTCATATTATTTTGTAATTAATTATATTCTGTTTAATATAATTATCTAAGTAGAGGAGTCTATGGAAAACCAATTGTTATAAATCCCTAGCGGTCTGACAGCTGATGAAGAATTGAAAAAGGTATTCAAATTGTAGTCAAAATTAGTGATCTCAAAATATTTTGTCCGGCCAGTTTTGACTATTTTTTTTTACCGTTTTAATGATAATGTAAAGCTTATATATTTTTTAAATTTTAGACTTATGACAGTATTGAATTTAATCAGAAATGAAGTTTGAAATTTGCGTTACATAGCTAATATACTTCTACACTAATTCTCATTTTGGAATCAAGATGCAATGAATTGATATACATTGCGTTCTCATGGTCTTAAATATTATATCGAATAAGCTTTTGAATTCGCTGCTTGTCATATACCTTCTAATTCATCAGTAGCCCTTGGATCATAACGTCACCTAGACATACACCAAAAATATCACTAAAATTTACTAGTCAAGTAATAGTTATAATCGGCAAAAATTATTGGTGTTATAGAGATTGTTAAAATTTGGTTGTTATAGTATCCATAGAATATCGTCTTTGCTTCAGTTACCGCCCATTATTATTTATTTTTAGATATCCTTATAGACGTTAAGTTTCAACACCTTGCCTTGTTTGGGAATTAAGATTTTCCCTTTATAGTTTTACATCAGGAATTCATAGGTTAAGTCACCTTTTTGACTTATTTGTCACCTTTAAATCTGCAATTAAAATAAATTATGTTTAATAGAGGTAAAAATAATTAAATGAATTCATCTTTAAATACATAATGTACAACATTCAATTATACAATACCTTGTATTTAAGCGCCTTTTAGTTTTGTCATTATTTAAAGTTAAAACATAATCATGTACTCTCGATGCTTGTCGTCACCCTATTTTTTTTTTTAATATCTAATACTATTTTTAAATAAGGAAGTTATTATTTTTCATTATTACACTTGCTAATTATTCTACTGGATTCAGTGAAACACGCACAGCCTTATGTTAATTTACTGTTTGATACTCTTATGTAAGAAAATATATAGTTACTATTATTTATTTACCCTTTCAAATGTGGCTCTTAATGGTCCACCGAAAGTGAGTGACCTGAATGAGATTTTTTTGTCACTACTCATCTTTTTATTTTTCGACTGCGTCCTTTAATGTTAACCAAATCAATCATCGACTCAAGGTATGATCGCCACAACATATACATATTATTGTTATTAATTTTTTCGCCTATTTATGCTGAAGCAATGTTAATATTATTTAATTGTTTGTTATGTAGGTACAGTAGTGTACAGCCAAGGCCAGAAGTGAATAGTGAACATCAGAATGATAATAGCAGTAAAGGAACAACGTATGTCAGCTTTATTTTATTGAGTATGACACTGCAACTTCTTTGTGATACCGAAATATAAAGAGGATCATTTATTTTATCGCATTACCTATGATACGAGTTGATTACTATAGTTTGTTTACTGCTATTATCATTCAGATTTTGTTGCCGAATGTACCTTTCGTATAGTTTAAGCTTTTATCATTAAAAATAAAATTATACGTAAACTTCTTGACAGCTGTATTTGTGTACCAAAGATACGAGTAGTTGAGTTGAATAGGTATGTGTTCATAATTTATGATAATGTTATATTTATTTTCATCGGCGAATACGAATCATTGTTTGCGGGAGCTCTCTAGCTGGGAAGAGCGGCAAGTAATTGAAAGATCTAATTCGACGTATTTTAAATGGTATTGTAAGTACGGAGATTGTCTTAATATTAAAGGAGTATACGTCTCTCCAACGTATATTATCGTAACGTACAAACGAAGTTTTACAGAAGAGTGTTTTAGGCATTTAAAGGTAAGTCTTATCGTTTGCGTAACGCATCTTAATTCAAATACCTAAATACTACTATTTTAACTTTAGTAGATAAAATAAAATATACTGATAAATTAAGTAAAACAGGTTATGATAATATACGGAGGAGTCGTTTCATGCATCAGAACCCTTTGTCGTTTTTACAATATAAATAGAATTTCGATATTCATATAATAACTAGATTTCAATATATTTATACCGTCACAATTTTTTTGTGTAATTAGGACTTTACGCTGCAAACAGCTAACCCTATGATTAAATTTAATATGAAAGCAGATTGGAGTTTACTTCCTGCTTACTCTGTTTATCAATACTGAATCTTATTAAGCCAGAGATAAGATGTGGATTAAAATTAATCCAAGTGTATTAATAAGGCAGAAGTGGTTAACGCCATAATTTCAGCATCTGGAGCTAATATTTACCCTGAATGGGTTAATTTTTTATACTTGGTTCACTTTGATTTACTCTGATGACGTCACGCCCCGCTGAAACAACACAATATATTTTTTAAATTGGCTAAATAAGCACGGTGTTATACGGAAACCTTGTACTTATCAATATTAAAACGGCCAACATAGAGAGATAAATATATAGACTGAGACTTCGGAACAATTGAGTGAAGTAGAAAAAACATAACGTACTTCTCAAACGTTAACGTTTCTTGGTATATTGCTCGACAGGCCGTCAAATCGTAAAAAGAAAAAAACTTAATTTTTTTGTTCTGAAGACACAGTCTATACATTTTTCGGTCTTAGGGCAAACATTGTATTGTCTGTTCTCTGTCCAATGACAGGGCTGTAAGTACGTCCCCGTTGAAAAAATTTCTCTCTTTTACCTTTCTAATAGACCTAAATTGTGTTTATATCTCCGCTTTCGTACTGTAATTAGCCACACTTTTATGGTTCTCTTGTAATATCACGTACTTCAATGCTTGGTCGTTCGTTACACAAATTATTGTACAAAGATAATAAAGCTATTTTATTTTAAAAATCGTTTATTTTTTATTCCCTTTATATTTCGTGAGGACAGCAAAATTACCCTTCCTACAATTTGCAATATTACATACAGGATAACGTTTAATAAAACGATGATGCATACGTTATGCTAATTCAACCAATATGTCTAATTACAATGAAAGTAGGAATAAAAATAAAACTGCATTTTTAAACGATTATTTTTTATTGCTAAATATATTCATTGCTCTGATACATAGTTATATTTATTAATAACTTTTCTAATTGCTGATTAAACATGTGAGCTATACAATGCAGTCTAGGCAAGAATATTATCCTACTTTATAAATACGTGTGCACTGAGATTATTGAACACGCCGCTGGGGGCGCTACTATAGGGGACATTAAAGTGTTATGTAATTATTAAGTATGCATATAAATATTTTTGAAGTGTCCTAATTAATCGCTTTAATTTGAAACCCAACATGGCACTCATTTACATGTAAATAAGTAGTTTTCAATTTTATTTCATTTGTTAAATTAAGTAGTTCATAAATTGTAAAGAAACAAACGAATATTCATACAGACCTGTCAAAATCAGATTCTCTCGTCGGGTTAAAAGTAGCAAGCCAAAGTAAACAACTTCCAACCTCCAACTTTCAATTAAAAATAAAATATGTTTTCATCATAATACTTGAATGTCCCCTAATCCGGTGGAGGACTTGCATCATATTCCTCCATACATTCCCATACAATGTGCCCCACAAACCAAACGGGCCCTAAAATCTACTCTGTCAGCGTTCGACCCGTAAATGCCCTTAATTTTTTTACAATTCTGTTTTATTAAACTACACGATAGACTTATTAATTACATTCATCTGTTAGTACTTACACTATTCGAAGGCGAAACTTGCATCAAAATACATTTTACTTGTTGCCAAAGCGAATTGATTTACAAAAACCTTAGCGTACAAAAAACTTACAATAAATATCGTAATACATAATTTATCAAAAATATATATTTATAGCAGCAAAATAGAATGCTCTGTGTTTAATTACGAAGGTTTCTTAGGAGAAAGCACGCGTATAAGATAATACTACTTATCTAATTTAAAACGTTTAAATTAAACCTGTGATTAGTGCCCAAAATGTATTCTGATGCAACTATTATTGTATATTCTACGGAGTGTCTTTTACAGTGCAAAATAAACGGGTGCTCACACTTAACTTACTTTACAAAATGAACTCTAAAAGCCCACACTGTAGAGTTGTTAATTGTATGGACACTAGAGGTACTTACTTCTTTAGCTACAATTTTTCATATTTTAAGTTCCCCCATACAATGAGGACACTACTGAAAGATGTATGTATAATGTATGTTTAAAACCTCATTGATATCTATACAATTAAGAACTACAGCGCAGGCAATAATTTATTTTTAACTCAATGTACAGTGATTACATTTATTGATCTTTAGTACCAGATTCGTTGCTCAAATTTTGCTACAATACATAATTATTAATATTAAAATATTTCTACAAATACATGATTATAATAATTATTAAAAAGTTATACTCGTTTTCAATAACTTTAAATTTTATTCTACTGAAAACATGACCCAAAAAAGAAATATTGTACTTCCTTGTAATAAGTTTAAAATACCACATATAATTCCCAATGATTAGATTTCGTCAACTGCCCCAGTACTTAGGTAAATACTTATAATCGAATACCAAATCTCTATCTAATATTGAACCATGATTTATACTTTCAAACATAATTTCGTACCATCGATCGTAGATTACATTTACATTTCACAGGGCCCAATACTTTGTTGGTGCAACTGACAAATGACTATTTGCCGGTTTATATGAACTATACAAGAAATACATAATTTCAAAATAATCTTCAAAATTCAACCTTACGGATCACGATATAGATTCCATTTTTTCTTAAATTTAAATTTTCCCTTTTTATAGGTACTAGAACACGATTAGACAAGCTCCTCACTAATATCCTCATAGTATTGCTTACATCGAAAATTCATGCGAAAATATTGTTATACATTTCGTAACTCACACTTACATAGTTCGTCCTCCATCGCTACACATCTATACAAAAATACACTCCGCTATTAACAATACATCACAGAGGAGGCGCAGTGGACATCACCCCATTATATTATGTCGCTCTCTACGAATAACATGATACATAATCATGATACTTTTAATAGTACACTATTATCAATCGTTTTATGAGAAATTCAAGCTTCAATATATTTTAAATAATTCGTTATGTTCTGCAACACATAGGAACGGTGACTGAACAGTTCTATTTTACAATATCTAATACTTTTATAGACATTTTCACTGACGGCATCAAAATACAAGACACTCGGTACCCTCTCGATGTCTACAAATATCATTCAGAACCGACGCAGCGCCAACTTAATTAAGTAGTTACGTATTTCTCATACTAAAAGTTACCCAACATTTTCCAATCTAATTTTCACGTAAGTAGCTGCATGATAAGTATGATTTTAAATAGTTAAATAGTAGTTTTAGTGAACTGTGAGCCATGTGAGCGCTACTGGCGTACATAGAACCGCACTAAAGCCTAGATATATAGTTATATAATATATAGTAGTGTAGTTATCATGATAGAGTCTAAGACACGTACGTCAGAGTCCGTGCGAGTCCTCAGACGGTGTGGCGGCGCTCGCGGCGCGCGCTTAACGACACTTTCCACTCGTAATGCGCTGATCTCTGGAAATAACACAGAAATTATTGTTTTCTATTCATAATTGATTTGAGTGTTACTAGTGTAGGTTACGACTGAATTAAAAAAAAATAATTAGTTGGCACTACCGATTCATTTGGATAGAGGTAGGTGAAAGCAGTTACGAGCGATCCAATCGCCGAAAAGTTTTAAGCTACGTGTAGCGAATGCTTTTGAATATCATACTTTCTTAACGTACTTCATGTTTCAAAGCCCGGAAGCATTCCGAGAACTGTTTAAACAATAATCTTTTAGCCCCATTAAAACTATACGACCCGAGTTATCTGAATCTTAAAGTTATCGTCAAATATACTGGGTGTTTATTTATTTGCGTGAGTGTATATCTCTACGTAAGTATATGTATGGCCTGGTGTGTAGTCTGTTTATCTCTCTGTCTCTCTATGTGAGTATGTATATATGTATGTATGTATATGTATGTATGTGTGTGTACCAGCGCGAGGCGGCGCTAGGAGTCGGGCGGGTAGTCCATGGTCTTGATGTGCGCGACGGCGGCGGCGAACACGGTCCACCAGTACAGCGCGTCCCCGGCCAGCGCCGCGCCGCCCCACGCGCCCACCAGCTCCAGCGTCGACAGCAGCGACGGCGGGTTCACCTGACACACACACAACACACACCAACTAGATTGATATTGGAAAAAAACATATCTTAATAAAACCACAGCGTACGTGGGCTTGTCACTGAACTCTTCCCAAACATCTGAACCAATTTCAACAAAAAAAATTGAAGTATTATAAAAGGTCTGAGTATGGTTTCGAGCCACAGTTGGCTCCGGTAGGTGGTGCTGATGTTGAGATACTTTAAGGGACCAACCAAAATAATAAAGTTATTGAAATACCACAATTGCAAGTTGTTCAATATGATGAACATTTACTAGTACATGAATATTGACGGTCAAGAGTACTTGATGTGGAAAACTAAGATATCGACCAAACTATAAGACATAAAATGTGTGACAGAACAACGTTTGCCCGGTCGTCTAGTACTAATATACACAGGCAATACAAATATTAGAGGCGGTAATATATATTATAGCTCGTTTTTTTCGTCGTGATTTAAAAGGTAAACAATCTTGGCACTACTATTATTTATTTCTTTAATTAAAAAAAAAATCGAAGTACACAGAAATTTATTGAAACATTAAATTATTGTTTATTCTTTAATATTTTTTAATTTGTGTCTGACTTATTTTTAAATTGATAATTACAAAAAAGACACTGTAAGATTGTTTACTTTTTAAATCACGACGAAAAAAAACGAGGTATACCTTGATGATGACGAGCACGAGCACGGGCGTGAGGTCGTCGGCGCAGGGCGGGGAGCCGTCCGTCAGCGACAACGTCGACATGATGCTCGCCACGCACCGCATCACGCACGACACCTGCCACACGCAAGGACATAATAATATAGCTCGGCAAATAACTCGGGAAAATAATAGGGGCACCACTATCGTCTAACTTGTAACCCTGTATAGTACAAAACAATCAATTTTGATACTTTGAATATTTTGTCAACTTTTAATTAATGTGAAGATTGACTTAATTTATTATGTGCTATTATTATTATATGTTACAGGTATTATTAAAATATGGATATTAGGTAGGACTGGCTAGTAACAGTGGTTATTTCTTTTAAACATTTAATTGTTTTGGAGCTGACAGAATTGAGGTGGATGTACGAAATAGAGTAAAAGTGATGTATAATTAAAAGTGGATAATTCAAGTATTTATTGAAGGGGACATATTTTATTACAATCCTGGCGCAGTGTAATATATATTAGGCATGATCTCTATAGACTTGTTATAGTAAAATTAGCTTCTTCCAGCAAGTGTATACCTTGTCTCGGGGCGTGCGGTAGACGGGCAGGTGTCGCA
>LGAG01000089.1:170017-184854 GCA_001278395.1 Lerema accius
TCCGTAAAGGTCGCGGACTTTCGGCTCCACCTACATAGGTTAACAAGTTGCATAGTAACGCGCTCGAAGCTCAGTTTGAATCGGTTTTAAGTAGTCGATGAATTATCCGTAAGTTCCGAAAGTCAGAAGACAATCTTTAAGACATATCGAAGGATATCGAGTGAGTTTTTAACATACTATTCAATGTTATTCAACCACTCTACGGATCTGCACATGAGCATCGTATTGGTGTATGCTCATGCTCAGTTATGAGGAGAAAGCGTTGAATAGTAGTGAGTCATAACAGGGTTGGGTATCAAAGTTACCTTAAACATTCAACTAATACAATGGTTCACGTTCCTGCTTAAAGTATTAAATAATGCGAAAATTGACGTAATTTGGATCAACCAAACGAATCAGACATGACCAAGTAAAGTACGAGTTACAAGAGCTGACCTCCTGGTAGCGCGCGAGACACAGCATCTGCAGGATCTGCGCGAGCTGGATGAGGTTGAAGCGCGCGATGTAGGAGACGGGCACCTCCACGACGCCGTGCGCCTCGGGGTTCACGATCGCCGGGCAGATCAAGTGGTTCAGCACCAGGTCCGTGCAGATCGCGTGGATCTCGCGGTCCGTCGTCCTGGACACACCATACAGCGGGTTAAATATTTGGTCTATTCTTAGTAAAGCATTTCTCTTATTCCTCACCTCGACGTCAACACCACTCGAATTCGACAAATAGAAAAGCATAAAATAGGATCTTTACACAGTGTTTATTTTGGTTTAATTTTGAATATCACGCAATTGTCAGCCAGTTTCGAATAATTTTTTTTAAGACACATAATTATGGTATGCAAAAACATCATAAAAAAAATATTTAAAAAATTCACAGTATGAAACATCCACAGCCCGAAAATCTATCACTGTACCTTATAATTATTATCATCACTTTAAACAGTGACTAAAGTCTGAACGCTTTAATTTACGAAACCCACAACATGAGCAGCACAATATGATTCAGCTCTCACCTGGAGTGCTGTTTGAGCAGGTGTACAATCTGCTGGACGATCCAGGCGATAGTGGAAGGGAAGCTGGGCCAGTGCTCCTTGAGCGAGGCGATGAGCTTGCTGGCCAGGTTGTACAGCGACTGCACCGTCCACTTCCGGTATCGCGCCACCTTCGCCGCGTACTCGCTGCTGTTCGGCTGACCGAACTTCTTCAGGCGGTCCGCGGCTGAGAATCTGCCGACAGGTTTAAATTTAAAGATCCATCTTGCATGTGAAATTTATGTTTAATTTTAGACGGTAAGCTAGATATCTCTCTGGTAAATTTGAGGGTCAACGACAACTAAAAATCAACTGATTACCTTCATTACTGTTTATGTGACCGGCAGGTTCATAAATCGTATTATCATAGTTTACGTATTTCTTTAAATTCCTTTTTAACACCGACGCCACCCTACGTCACATACTACGCACTAATTTACCAATGATATGCGATATATATCACGGGCAATCGCACTTACTTCAGTTACCATAACATAACATGTTTCAATGATGTCACGATGAGCTTATAAGCAAGTAATGGTAGTGAAATCATGTACCAAGTGTTAGCGTGTTAACCAGGCGACGACCGGACAGCCGGACACCTGTTAACAACAGCACTGACCTCGACCCATCGCGTTATGTAACCCGTGTTATTGCACGTAACGTCTTAAGTAACCGTTTAATAATAATGCACATTTATGTGCATTTATTTATTTGGCTTCAGCGATACGCATGTCTTCTGCCTTGCTGATTTCGTAATGACTTTTTTCTAAGGAAAATTCTGATAACGATAAATTTTTAGTGACACGCTGACCGACTAGTAGATGAACAGGAGAACGGATTTACACTAAAGAACTCAGGCATAGACATTATCATCAATCCGAAAAGTGTTATGCGTTATCGCTATGTAGTAAACCACAAGGTAAAAATACATTTTTACTACTTACATATATGTCACATGTCAGATAAATGATTTACCTACTATAGAACACGGGTTTCAAACTTTGGAGTTGAAAGATCAAAAATTGGTTTTTCCGAGATGGATCGCGATAGTAACAACCTGCGAATTCTCAGAAACACGGATATAAGTTACCTCTCCATAGCCTTATCAGGGTCGATGTCGAGGAAGAATTCGTCCTCATGTAGCACCGCCATCACAGGTCCCTGCAACGCCGCCGCCAGGAAATGCCGCGCGGGGGCGTGACCATCGCGATACACGGCGTACAGCGACGTCAGCGCACACTTGCTCGTGCGGAATAATCTGGAACAAACTTACACTCATACACTATTCCTTTAAAAAATAAATAGAAACACAGGTTAACGTCCGATATTCTGGAAGCCTAGTTGACAACAGAACCCTTCTATCGAAAACTTCCAGGTTCGATTGGTTAGCGATGTGTTTGTGGTGTCCATACTACCCTCAACACAGGATATACTGCAATATACCGTGCAAGTCTCATGGCAAATAGAATTTACAGTTTAGCCATCCTATTGTTACGCGATACGCCTTTTTACAAAAATATGACTTTGTTTGTAGGTATGTAAAAATCCAAACTACAAATTACGTAAACATCCAAAACAATTCTCAAATTCCTTTCCTTATTAAACCATTTTTCATAATACCGATGATTAGGTAAGAGAGAGCAAAATTGCAATATAGTTGAGCGCGTTAATTGCAATAAATCAAATAACATACTTGTTTTATCACAAAGGAATTTCAATTGCTCGTTTGTGATGATATGCGTGCGTTTTGTTTAGTTTTTCAACTGCATGCATATTGTTCAATTTATAAACATGTTACCATAAACATCGTTAGTATAAACTTGTCTCATGCACACTCAACTATATTAGGTGCGTGCCTTAATTTGTTTGTACCATAATTAGTAAGGAGGTAATTGAGTTCCAAAAATATTTGACGTTACCAAATTGGAACTGCTGATTAAAATAATACATCGAAGAATAATAAAATTCAGGCCTCTTCCTTCTTTGTTAAACATTACCATCGATCATTATGTGAGAATCGTTAAGCCATGTTGGAGACCATCTTTGGGTGGTATAAAACTTCTATTCTGGGTTCACCATTAACCCTTCCATCAATCCGAATAGGAGCAGCTTGGTATGTGCTAGGCCTCCTCAGTTGAGGGAAAACCCATGATTTGTCGTTGTCATTAATAGGTTAGGCCATGTATTGTTATTATATCATTAAGATTGCATCGTGACGCATGACTCCTTTATTGAACCTTGCAAATTCTTGTTTTTTGGCTATAATTTTGCCACATAGAATAAATTTTAGCCAAGAATTTGACGCACTTTCCGTCAAGTAAGTCTCCTAGAATTGGTATAGATTTGCATCCGCTAACTTTCCGTCGTCAAAGCGAACCCGGCGGCCGATGCGAACTCCGCTTTCACATCGTGTTCACAGCCAGCGGCCGCGACGACACTGATTAAGCGTCGACTTCCCTATTACACACGATGACGAATGGCAGCCAGGATTACCGGATGTGCATCGACATGATATGTATTAAATAAATGTTTGGGAAATTGCTTTAGGATACATCAACGATACAAAACACTGAACGGAATGAATCAGTACTGATTATATAAGTAATTGCCGGCAATAGATATAGAGTCGAATGATGCCACAGTACTTTAAACTCTCCTTCTATGTCAAAAGTATGTTTCCAGAAAAATCTATTTGAAGGTAAGTCTATGCCATGTCATTGTCATGAATCCTCGACTAAAGAAAGTAGTAGCAATTTTTAAGGGTGCGAAATTTACAACTGAAGCCGATGGAAATTAGAGCTGCATTTGACAATTAGGATGCCATTCAAGACGGCTGAACCTACTTGATCATAAGTATTAACTTACCCCTCGCATTGTGAGGGGAGACCCGAGCCCAGCAGTCGGACAATTAAGGGTTGCGACGATGATGATTATTAACAACACGGGTAAAATCAGCATTATAATTCAAGCAAATAACATACAAAAACCCCTTCCTGATAGTCGTGTTGAGCTAATGGATGAATTATCATACTCAGCGCCGGAAAATAAACCCGATCCGATAGCGACATTACTAGTTAACAACTGACTCACGCGAAACGTTTACGTACATCGTAAAATTGACACTTGCTTCGGAACAAACCCTCCCACATTCCAGATACATATAATGACGACCATGACGACATAATTATATCATTAAAAAAACTCGCCTAGCTCTGAGTTAGATTAAAATTACCTACATTACTGTTCATGTATGGTTAAACGTCATATGGTATCAGTAACAAATTGAAATATAGTACACGCACGCTTAAATGCATGATTGGTTAGAGATAGGCCACAGTTCAATAGGAATTGTTAGGAACTATCAGTGGTCAAGGAACTCTTAAAAATAGTTCCCTAGTTAAAAATTGTGGATACTAAGGTAGATAATTCACAGACACACCAGTTCTTATTTTAAATTAAAGACGGGTTTTAGCTGTAACACAGTTTTACTATGATAACAAAGCCCTGTCTGTCTTAGAAGGGCGGTGAAGCGCGGTTGTATAGTCTTCAACAAACGTTATAATCCCGAAGACAGGTCACGCTATTATGTACAGCAAATCAAGTTTCTATTCTATCCAGAAGGCCAGAACTTGAATAACTGGATCTTAGGATGTGGCGCCTTACAGCCCATAGCCAGGGAACAGATAATAAAGAGTTTTAACTAGTTTAGAAATTAAAATCATAAACACTAATCTAAATCATACCCCGTTATAGGCAAGTAATATATAAACGAGTCAGTAAAATCAATCACTCACTTCCTGGGGTCACTGGAGGGCACCATTTGATGCTTGACGAGCGACCTGATGACGGCTAGCAGTCGAGTGCGGTCGGGGTGTGACCGGCAGCTGCCGTAGAGGCCGGCGACGAGCGCGGCCGGGAGAGACGGTGGCATGTGCTCCTCGCCGAGTAGGAGGCATAGTGCCACCAGGTGTGGGCTGTCGCGTAACCAACCCAGTAGTTCGCCTAGGGCTGCGGCCTCCTGTAAGCGTTCCCATCATTGAACGACGCTGGTGACAAGTATTGGTGGGGGAGAGAAAGGTGTCTTCAACCTGAATTTACTTAAACTTGAACATCTACATAGTGTTTATTAGACATTTTTTTTTGTAAAGTATGTAATTTTGTATCTCCATACCGCCTACAACATGGTAAATTATAATACAGAAGTTTATGTGTGCATCTTCACATTTATTTATTCTATAATGTAGTGTTATTCTAATGCTTGTTGAACCATATGACATCATAACAATAACCTTTAAAAACATCTAAGATTCATATTGTCTTAATGTCTTGCAGACTGAATGACTCAACTTGCCTTGAGTATCTTATAAATGGGATTATAATCTAAATTGTGTGTAATGAAGCTCCAAATAACTACTGAAAATACAACCCCAAAAACCTTATTTTGTTACTTTGTAAATGTTCCTAATAAGTACCGTCTTTTACATTAAAAATACAATACTACTTCATCAAAACTTCTTCTAACATTTTCACCTTTCCTACCATCATTAATCAACATTAACATCCCATTCACAATAAGTACTCACACTTTACAACTTTGAATATAGTAAAGCCTACATCATCAGGGTTGTCAACACTTACAAATAAATTAATTATGTTAGGTTGAATTTTTTACAGGAGGCACACTATAGTATTTTTTTTGTTCTTTTTTTAATTATTATTCTGCAAACTCATGAAGAACGAGCATACTGATAATAATCAAGGCCAGTCTTTGTTGGGCGGCCCTGATTCACCTATACAATCATAGCCTATGCTAGTAGCCACATTGTAAAATTTTACAGAACATTAAAACAAAAGGCGTCTCATTCACAAGCAATGTATATTTAATACGCCAGTCTCTCTAGCGCCATTGTTTTTGTGCATTCATATGAGCTACTATGCATGAAGCATTGTTATGTGTAACTGTGTGCCATGTGTAAATATAAATATGTGTATGTAATAGTTCTAGCTATAACAAGTAATATTTCATTGGGTGAAAGAACTATTTTATTACAATACTGGATGGTTTTTAGCTATTTAAGTTATTAGTCAACTATATCAAAATGATAGTAGGTATTTGACAACACTATGAAGAAAAAAAATGAAGTAGATAAATTAAATATTAATATTACCATTCAAATTATGTGGAGAAACACATAGCGCTAAATTATTTTGAATTAATATACTGGTTTGCCTCTTACAAAAGGATAGTAATATGGAAAATTATTTGTAAGTTTATCAACTGATAAATAAAACAAATTAATAACATTTTAAACACAAGAACACTGAGCTATGTGTGCTAATACCTACATCATGTATTATACTAAAGTATCTATGTTTATTGTGGCTGCAATCTTTGGGGAATGAAAAAATAGTGATAAGCAGAAAATTTTGAAACCAATCAGATGTTTAAAATATTAATACCCTACTAATAAGAAACACTGAATATTAACAATAGCCATAAGATTTATAATAAAGTGGGCGGATTTATACTCCTCTAATAAGTAATATTCAATGAGGCAGTAAACAATACAATAATCTATGTCTAAATGTCTGAGAATAAAATAATTCTTAGGGTTACTTCAACAACTAAGAACTCAGTTCCTGAATTTTAGTTACTTTCTAAGTTGCTTATTTTATTTCAATAACTTTTACATGTAAGACTTTATTTCAAGAATATCTCTCACCTTGTATTTTAACACTTTGTAGGCATCTATGAAGGTAGTGCTTTCTAGCAGACTTGTTCGCTGGCATGCTGCAATAGATTCTGCCTCACATCTGGAAGTTATCAAGTTGGTCAGGTTCTGGCGCTGCTGGGAACATATCCACGCCACCTGCAGTAACTCCTGAACACTTTTCTCCAACTCCTCATTGAGATTCTGCAAGAGCTGACGCTCGGAATTGATGAAGATCTTCTCCCTTCGCAGCTGATTGGCCAGCTCCGCGATGTTCATACAACCTTCAGACGCAGGCTGCATCATCTTTACTGTTTCTTATAGCACGCTCTAGTGACATTTAATAAATAACAATAACATTTTTACCCAAATAAATCAAGTTTGTTTTCACGTCATTTCCACACAAAAAACTTAATCACTTCAATAACACAGTATTTCTCTCTAGTCCTCGTTATGATATAGCCTTATCTAACGGATACCACACATGGATGGATAACTAGAAAAACACAAGTTAATCTTAAAATACCATATTCAGATTCAATACAATGACAGAAAAAAATTGCACTTTTCTGCAGTACCTACTTTCACAGTATTTTGTGGGAGGTAGAAGATGCGAGCATGAGCAAAAGCAAAACTTGAGCTAGTCTAGTAAAATGAATGAGACAAATGATTACGATCACAGAGTAAAGATTGAGTTGTGAATGAAATATGCCATTCCATAGATAAAATAAAAGTACTCTGCCTGTTATATTTCCAACAAATTGTTGCACACTGTGGTTGCACCCGAGTTATACCATGAATAAAATCGATGAGATGGAATCGATAAATAATCAAATCTCAAACCGTCTAATTTCACTAATTTTGTATTTTACTTTATGTTCTTCAGTCTTATAGTATTCTATTGAAATTGAAATATACTGGTATAGTCACTTCGTCGTTATGAGACAGTTTGCTATTGTGTCCTTTATCCGTATTACAAATCTTGTTTCTTGAACAAAATTCTGTCTGTTATTTGACTTTTTAATAACATTGACATCAACGAACCTGATCAGTGATAAGGTGCAATTTTTTGCGATATACGCAATTGGTCACTACGATAATTCAATTATTTGTAATAACTAAAATTCCAACAATAGGATATTTTACTTTAGGAGTTTATTTATATAGTAGTAATTAACAGAATCGAGACATAGGTGATAACTTTTCTTATCGACGCTTCGACTCGACATCGAACTATACTGACTAATCAACAAAAACCGAGTGTGTATGGATAGCGTTACAATAAAACACTTTGTTTATGGCTTACAATTGAACGAACAATTCAAGATGGAGGCGAATGAGAATGAAAATGAACGAATGGCATTCGTGAAGGAAAGAAATCTTTGCATTGCCTGCTGTAGCTTTTTGACTATAATTTTTTGTGTAAATAAAATCATAAATGTTTAGAAATAAGTATTTAAATGTAACCGGTGGATAATTTTAATTATTATAATGTCAAATAGTTCAATAGATGGAAAGCTAAAAGGTTTAGAAGAACGATTTGAAAATGAATTGCGTGTTCGTCGAGAGGGTGCTATTCTCAATCAGGGTGGACTTGGTGTTCCCAGATGCGGGAACGCACGGAGACCACGACCTCGTACGTATTTATAAAAAGAATTTAATTTTAAGCCCTAACTTATGTCCTTTTCCAGATAGTTCATCTCTGCTTCGTCTGCTACCATAACATTTGTTTTCGTCGTTTTGTCTCGTATATCTTCATATATTATCAAGTAAGATTATTGTTAGATTATGTATCGAACTACGTGAAATAACCATAAAATATTCTTACCCCTAGATACGAACGATCCTTGTTATATAAAGGGTTTTATGGTATTAAGGTTCAAGTCCACAAGATGTAAAGGTTAAAGAAGTGTTTAGGGGTTATAAACATTGTACAATTGGGATACGACCGAATGTTTACCTTTTCCGAATGGTATAATGTATGCAGACCCTCCACAGTGGTGTCTGTGCATTGCAAACATATTATTAGCATAAGTTGGCATTGGACAAATGGTGGGTGGCATTCATATTAGAGATATACAATACAGTTGATTTGTTACATAGTACTTTACTGTTCCTATTGTTTCACTTACATTATTTTTGAAATGTTAAATGATAAGCTAAATATGACACACTTCACATCACACTATTACTTGAATAATTTGTTTAGTATCATTACATTGAGTTATTTTGATTTTTATGATTTTATATTACTTTTATCTTGTTAGAATTCAAATCAAAATGTTATCATTGAACAAATATTATTTAATTTTTTATTTCAACTTAATCCTCATTGGTATTAGGTATTAGAACCCTGTTCAGTATACAATAAACATAGAATATGATTGTTATGATAATATTATTGAATGAATTGATCCATACAAGTAGTTTGTTGTCTAAGATTATGAGGTAGGCAAAGTATTGACTTTAATGCCTTGACTCACAATATATTTAGAGACTTGTGTTAATCCTCCTGCAGTGATTCAATGACTCAAACAATCAGTTGGCCATGAATCTCGTTTCATTCTCTATGATTGTTGTGCAATAGGATTTTTGAAGCACAGTAAATAATTTTTAAAACAATTTGATATTGGTGTAAGTAACTTTAACAAGTTTACGTAAGTAATAATCCCTGTCAAATATGGTAACTACTGCCTATTTTAACCCTTAACTAATAGTAATACTGTTATAAGATGGATCACATTCTAAACATTACAATGTGACTAAATTGTAGTATAAGTAATTTTTATTAGAAACAAAAATATATCTAGCATGGGCTATAGAAGGATCAATAATACCAAGTGTTTTTAGTTACAATTTTATGCAAAAGCAGACAATAAATCTAGCTGTAATTTAAATAAATCATTATTTTCATATTTCATTGCAGTTTTCCCAACCAAAGACATACCAGCATTCCCACCAAGATCACCACAAGCTACGGAGACAGAGTATCGGATGCGTGAGGTTTACAAGGTTAGCAAAATAATACAGTAATTGAAGTTACAGTCATCTCTAACAACAAATATACTTGTCGAGTTTTACCAACAAATGGAGAAACAGAATGCGTTCTTATTATGATTTCACTATGACAGGGGGAGTTTCAAAATGTGATGGAGTTCAGAGTAGTTTAAAGAGCCTATTAGTGTTTCTGACAGGTGTATTTTTCCAGGTGAGCGGTAAACTGAATGTGGAAGGCACAGAGTACCGATCGCACGTAGATGACCTGCAGCAGCTTGGCGAGCTGGGCAGCGGCACCTGTGGCCATGTCGTCAAAATGTTGCACAAACCCTCCGGTGCTGTCATAGCTGTCAAAGTGAGAACTATAAAGTCTATTATTTAGCAGCTAATGTGCTTGTATAGTATAACAGACTGTGTGGACTTTGGTTATTTTGTTATATAACAGTCTACCTTATGTAGTTTGAAGAGATTGTTAAATACATAGTTTAAGTGAGAAGCCAGGACAAGGAGTACTGAGTTTATGTCCTGTCTATGAATGCTAAATATCAAATTGATTCCTGTCGTGCTATTCTCGATTCTTAATATTCTTTTCATCCTTATCCATCCAGATAATTGAATTTGGCCATAACGCGCGCCGAGGCTTACAAATAAACTTACTTTTAATTATATATCTATTCAGTAAACTTAGTGTAGACCGTAAAATATATTAAAAAATTTAAAGGAAATAAAACATTAATCTTCAGAAGTGGCTTACTAATAAAGTCTTCATAACTTATCGAAACGAATACTTTCCTTGTAGCAAATGCGTCGGTCGGGCAACTCAGAGGAGACTAAACGGATCCTAATGGATCTCGACGTGGTGGTCCGGTCGCACGACTGTCCGTACATCGTGCGCTGTCTCGGCTGCTTCGTCACGGACGCGGACGTCTGGATCTGCATGGAGCTCATGGCGTCGTGCTTCGACAAGCTGCTAAAAAGGCTCGGCGCGCCCATACCAGAGGCTATTCTAGGAAAAGTGACTGTAGCGGTATGTGTTTAGTTTATGCTGAAATTTATACGTGCTTGATCTATAGAAATTTCTATTAAGGAAATGAGAAATAGGGTTTTTATAAGCCAAGGAAAGCAGCTGTCAAGTGGAATTATATTTAAGTTATATTGGGGTTATAGATACGACAAAACGTCGTACTGTTATTTACGCCGCAAGATATCAATATGCATGGGTTCGTTCGTCAGAATATCCCAACAATATGCGAGACTATAGGATTCTATATTAAAAACATAACACTACAATTAAGATTGTCCTATCGTAGACTAAAACCATGTGTATGTGTGTGTGTGTGTGTGTTCAGACGGTGAACGCGCTGTCGTACCTGAAAGACACGCACGGCGTGATCCACCGCGACGTGAAGCCGAGCAACATCCTGCTGGACGAGCGCGGGAACGTCAAGCTGTGCGACTTCGGCATCAGCGGCCGCCTCGTCGACTCCAAGGCCAAGACCAGGAGCGCCGGCTGCGCCGCCTACATGGCGGTGAGGATACTGACATGTTTATGTTGATGGGTTATTCGTTGATGATGTCGTAAGAATTTTATTATTTTTAAGGGGGGGTTTTCTTGTGTCACAATCACATGTTTTAAAACAAACTTTTATTCTCTATTTTATTTCTTTATTACTTTTTGTAAATTCAGTGTTAGATTAGAACACTACTACCAGTATATGAGGGATCACTGTTCAAAGTTAAATGATTTTCAGTTAATTGATTATGTTTGTGTATTGTCTGAAAGTTAGTAACAGTTTTTTGTATCATACTTAATTATTATATTAAGTTTTGAAATGAAAAATAATTTCAATATACTACTCAACAATAACTCTCAACAGAGTTGACACGATATTGTTACTTCTGGTCATCTAGCAGCTTATCGTGAAATTTGAAAATAGATTTATAATGGACCATAGGTAATAATGTAAATAATATTTTTAATAATGAAGTTAAGTCAATGTGACATTTCTCAGCCGGAGAGGATAGACCCGCCAGACCCGAGCCGGCCGGACTACGACATCCGCGCGGACGTGTGGTCGCTGGGCATCTCGCTGGTGGAGCTGGCCACCGGCGTCTTCCCATACAGGGACTGCCAGAATGACTTCGAAGTGCTCACCAGGGTATGATGTAATTTATTTGTTTAATACTAGTGGGTCTAGTGTGGAGCTACCTTTATTTTTTAGTCTAGTATTAAGCAAACAGTGTTGTATCCAGAGGGTTGTGTAGTATTTTTAATTATGCTTATTATCATTATGTGTGTGTGTGCAGGTAATAGCGGACGACCCGCCTCAGTTGCCCGACACCACGGATTTCACCCCGGAGTTCAAGTCTTTCGTCTCTCAATGGTAAAGAGTAAATCTTACTTTGTTTTACTATTGTTTGTATCACATTTTTTTACTAGATCTTTATACTTATTTTAAAAGGTCTTCATTATAAAAATAAAGTTTGGAAACTTTACACATTTAGTTAGTACTGGCACAAGGAAGTAGACAATTAAATATGTTTTTTTTATCATTATTCACAAGTAAATTTTGTCTTTAAATGAATAATAAGAAATTAATTATAATTATTTGTCATTTCCATCTTCAGCCTTACCAAAAACTACAGACAGCGGCCGAAGTACGTGAAGTTACTCGAGCACCCTTTCGTGGTGAAGTCAGCGCGGAGCTCGGTATCAGTGGGCGCGTGGTATGCCGCGTTGCCCATCAGTGGGACGATCAGTGGGTCCAGCAGTGGGGGTAGCAGTGGCCAGAGTGTGCCGGCTAGTAATGGCCACGACACGCCGCCCACGCCGCAGCCGGTGAGGAACTTCGTGACGAGCGCCCAGCACTGGACGCCCGAGCAGGTCACGCCCACGCCCACTAGGTACAGTACGAGATATGTGCTACATATTGTTTATAGTTTATGCTAACGATATTGCTATTGTTGTGGATGACGCTAACGTAATTTTTTTAATGGTAAAAATATTACTTAATGGGTTTCATATTCATTAAAATAAATAAAAAAATCTGTAATTTACTTGTCACGAAATGAAATTAATATAATTGTGTACGGGTGTGTGTGTGTATCACAGGGCGTGGTGGGCCAGCTCGATGGCGCACGCTGGCGGCAGCAGCTCGCAGCCCACCAGCCTCGAGACTGACTTCTGCAACCACTCGCCCTACCCGAGACGAAGGTACGCTACTACGAACTACGCTAACAAAGCATACACGTATTATATACGTAGATATTTTAATGTTCACTATCTATACATATAATAAAATTTAAAGTTGGGGGGCTCTGTTTGTCTGTGTGTTTGAAAGAGCATCACGTCAAAACGGCTCATATGACAGAACATGGATGTAATACATAAATAATCCTAAGCTCGGGGCGTTATTTAGGCTTTATTTTATTTAAATCAGTCCACTTTATCAAAAGTTATTAAAATTCAAAGTTTGTATGGGATTTCTCTAACTGTCGTGGTCAGCCATATTGAAAAAACATACAACAGTAGTAGTTAAAAGATATACCGAAGCGAAGTGAGGGTGGGTCCCCTAGTTGTTTAATATAATAATGTATTGTGTATGTGTGCGTGTGTGTGCAGGACGATAGACGCGTGCGCATCTCCGCCGCCGCCGCCCGTGCGCCGCGTGTCCGCCGACAACCGGCTCCGAGCGTCGCCCGCGGTCAGTCACGCCACACCCTATTTGCAGTTGTTTAGCGATTTTATCAAAACTCCGTTTACATTACTTACACGCTATGGCTCGTATGCGTTACTCTTGAATACAAGACAGCTTGTATTGTAAAAAAGTAGACCTGCTAAAAATCCGTCTGTTTGAAATGACCAGTACACAAATCATTAGGTATGGTGCGTCGTCATTTAAAAATAATGATCTTATAGCTGGGCCATTACAAACGTGCAGACTACGTCATCAATCATTTTATCATATCTCTCGTTCACACTTATAGGTATACGTGCAAGTTTGTAATGGCCCAGCTTATAGTGGGACATTGGTTTCTTAGAAGTTTTTTTTTTAGTTTTGTTTCCTTGTAACTGTGATGTTGGTGTGTACAGAGCTCTGGCAACACGAGTCCGATAGTGCTGCAGCGGTTCTACCATCAGAGCCAGCAGCGGCGCTCGCGGGTCGACCAGCACGCCACGCCGCGACACAGGAGGTAATGTTAAGTCACTTACGACGTTTTTAAAGCGTGTCGTCTGCGCGTTCATAATAATTTTCTCAGTGCGTTTATGTACATACTAGTAAAAGTATTAAGCGACATGGACGCAAATAGAACGCGTTGAGGCTTATTGTATCGATTCAGATGTGCGTTGTCGAACATTTAAACAAAAGTCGTGTGTATGGACTTGAACAAATATTACAAGTATAAATATCTATACCTCGTTTTTTTCGTCGTGATATAAAAGGTAAACTATCTTGGCACAACTTTTATTTATTTCATTAATTTTGAAAAATATTTAGAAGTATACAGAAATTTATTTTAACATTAAATTATTGTTTGTTCTTTAGTTTTTTTTAATTTGTGTCTGTCTTATTTTTGAATCGATAATTACAACAAAAAGACAGTGTAAGATTGTTTACCTTTTATATCACGACGAAAAAAATGACGTATACTGGTAATTATGTCACCGAACACACCAGTTCTATATTTAATGTGTGTGTGTTGTGTTGTAGTCTAAGTCGTGAGCACAGCGCGGGTCGCTCGCCCGAGCCGCCGCCGCGCACCAGCCGCCACCACGCCATGTTGGCCCACGAAGGTACCTCAACATTACGACCACTAATACTAAGCTATGCATTGCCAATATCAAGTATTGGAGTTATAATTTCGGCGACTCAGTTAATAAGCGCTTCTTTTTGTTTCTATGTACCGGAGATTTGTTTTTTTATCGCGGATTTTTGTGCCTTTTATCAGCTATTTTACGTTAAAGAATACAGCGCTGATAGTAGATGTTTTAGAGCTTACTGTAATTGAACAATACTTGTTAATTTCACAGATTTTTCACTAATGTTCTGTATATTTTTCAGGCGTCGGCAGTTCCGAGCTGGAGCCGCCCCCGCTGCAC
>LGAG01000090.1:12407-35248 GCA_001278395.1 Lerema accius
AATGTCCTCGCCTCACTAAAGGCCTGTAGGCCACGTTACTCAGTGCAGTTCCTTATGTTACCTGGTTGAGATTACTTTAGCTTTGGGCAAGTCCTGTTAAGTCCGTTGGACCGGGCGCAATCAGCTCAGCTGCAGCCTTCCTTGGCGGGCGGGGTCTTGTCGCCCTTGCTGCCGTCGATGTCGGTCTTCGAGGAACCCGGTTGGGGGTTGTCAGGATCTGGAAACCAATTTATACTTGTTACCTTTTGACCAGTAGGTAACCAGGACAATGGGTCGCTTTGGTGACATAACAAAAATCTGATTTGATTGACGACCCGAATCTATGTCGTATCATCCTGGACACTATTCCCACTGAGGTAGAAATTTCGATAATTAAACTTCTGCTCTCGGTCTGGCTGTGTCTTTAGTATATTTGTATGTCTAATCTCCATGGCAACTAAGACACTGGGAACCCTAGTAATCGACTGGAATTTCTAAAATCCCAGTAACCGACTGGAAATTCTAATTTGGACGGATATAAGGAAGCAACTATAAACAAGATAGTTATCTCATAGTTCCGTGAAAATGTTTAACTATAAATAACGCACCATTGCGATCTGCAAACACGCTACTAAATAACACGTTCCGCAGACGTCATCGAAACACGTGCGTGTTCGGTTGGACTCAGGTAACTCACGTCTGCACCTATAGGTACCTGCTACCGACGCACGGACAACTTTCCTCGTATGATACAGGGGAGGAAGGACAGGAAGGAAAAAGAGCTATACGTCATTAAATATACGCATGACGTACTGGTATTCTGCAATGGAAACCAATAATTTTAATGGTTTGCAGCAAGGTTTGTTCAGGACTCTGTTGCCATATTAGATCAATCAATATAATTAGACTATTAATGAATTACTGCACAAAAATTTCATGGTTTATTTTCTCACGCTGGAGGCCTTACCAAATGGGGGCCCGTAGCATTTTACCGCCATATTGAAATTAGGTAATATCCTTTCGTTTGATACCCAACGTAATGGCATCATTATTACTTTTTTTTTAGTTCATAACTATTAGCTTAGAGAGTGCGCCAATTAAATGACCTCATCAGGCCTATACCATTAATATGACATTATAAGTATAGCCTGTAACAAGCGAACAAAGAAGATATTTCTAACGATGCCTCATGTCTCAAATTATGTTAAATACTTTCAAAGTTCTGAAAAAACAGCTCAACATTTATAAATACAAATTTATTGGTCAAAATCATAAACATACCTAATATGTATCGTAATGTATCCACCTTCCATAGTCGGGTGAAAAACTAACGGATGTATTCAAGTATTTAAGTACACAACAAAACTAACAAAAGGCGCGATACTTCTTGTGTATTTAACCTAAAGTTGACTGTCCGATTACTAGATAACGTTGAATTAGTTATATTGGTACCTCTTTTACGATAGCGATGCTCTTGTCAAACTAAGTTACCGTACGATCAACAAAGAGGCACAATTTGTCGACATCCAGAATGTAATAACAAACCTGAATACAGACTATTGATTATAGGTAATAAAAGTTCAGTATTACCTAAGCCAATACAACTGATCGATTGATTATACAGTATTACTATAAAGCTATAAGTAGTTAAGGACCTTACAATTGAATGAGTACCTATGTATACTAATGTGAAATAAATTTAGGTCGTTTTAAAAGACAACATCAAACGTAGGGCAGGCACGTAGGTTTTCATTGATCTGTTTGTAGACTAGAGGGTGGGAATCCATGCGGACTAACGCTCAGGGAATAGCCATTTAACTCTTTCATGTTTCTAGTATATATTGTTATATGGTAGACCTTATTATTCTATACCATGACACAGAGATATTCAAGCGATAAAAGCAAATGATCATACTTATAGTTATAATTCCTGAAACTATTTGGGTCTTAAGAGTGATATCGCGTGTGGCATTTCAAAACGCTACTGAACTTATAAGTGCGAAATAGTTTTAAATGTATTGTCATGTAAAAATATTGGAAAACTTGCTGATATTAATAGTGAGATTAATGAACATTGTGCTGTATCATGACCGCTAAAATTCCTTGTGCATTTAGAAGTTATCTCTTACGTGACTCCCTAGTATCATTCATTGATTGTCTAAAACTGTCTACAGTAGATTGTCTGAAAGTATATTTGAAGTGCCTCGACATAGCTATTAAAAGTTGATACTCATCATGAATCATATCAAAAATAATCTAATAACTAATATCTGAATCTTTTTACAGGTCAGAAAACGTCCGAGTGCCGCGATGCCGTTCGGGTACAAAGGCAAAAAGCAGCCCTATTTACACGTGTAGACAACAATTTTTTTTCTTTTAATTATTTATAGCTACACTTTACTAAGTTAGTATGTTCGGCATAAGCCATACACGCCGCTTTTGTTTTAGTTAACTAAGAAACTAGGCAATGTTATTACAAACAGAAAGGCCCTGTAATTGAATCCTCACCTCGTGTCACTAGCACATTGCTATCAGCCCACAAAGATAAGATATTAGCATTTTAATCAGTTTATTGCTTATTAACAACCAGATTTATGTCATACGCAACGTCAATTAGATAAAAGCTAATATGTTGTCGTCATTCCATCACATTCGTTCACACACTATGCTCATATCATAAAATATGAGCACGCTATTAACGACCATAAATCAAGGCACTAAAGGCAATTATGCCCCAAATTACTTTTTAATAGCAGCTTGCTCAGTAGTTGTTATCTACAATTAAGAAGTTTGAGTCGTGTTTTACGTATATTATTTCCACTTTATTTTATCTCTTCCAACTCGATAATGCATATCGGTGAAAAAGTCTACGAAAAAGACAAAGAAAATGAAGTCATTCAAAATCGTAGAGTAGAGACGATAATAATGCTAGTACAAAAAACAATATTAAATGTCATTAAAATAGAAAATTGAAACCTATTCTATATTACCAACCATCACAGTGTTAAACTTTGCTTATGATTATAATAATATAGGATTTATTCCAACAATTGCCACCAAGCTAAGTTTCAGAAAAAAAAAACAAATATCCTCACACGAGTAAATAAACAGCCCTTGAAATATATCGATAAAGATCAATTTGTAAATATTAAATTAAAAAATTAAAGTATAATGACTGACACTGTTGCAACAGTAAAAGCGTAAAAAAATACATAATTTTCCAAATACGTCAAAACAAAACTGAATATTCGTGTTAATCCCAGGCTTAAGGGCATTGTATTGTTACCTATCGAATAATTCACGTGACGTGTTCTAATCAGCAAATTGTTGCTGCAAGGCCGGACGTACTATGACGATGCTATGACGCAAGTATATGGATTATAAAAGATTTGTCGGCACTCCTATCGGCACCGTGCACCCATTATCCGCGCATTACACCTAGTACAATGAGTATTAGCTCATTAACAGAGCGATATTTCACCTAGATAAACTAAAATGTAGGTAACCGCACGACATTCGTAACGGCTGTTTAGTTGTAGTTCATTGTTCTTCTTGATTCACTTGATATTTAAATTTATTTACGAAGGAGATTTGAGTTAAAATATTATTCTACGCTCTTTTAGATTTTGACGTGAAACTGAAAATAGAATTCAACCAAAAGTAATATTCAGTGCAATTTTTAAAATTACGTTTAAGTCTTATAATATTTGTTGAAAACACGTGTAATATTATGTTCAGAGTCTTACACGCAAATCAAACAAAGAAATTTTTCCGAATTAAGCAGAGAATTCAACAAAATTAAGCATAATAGAGACCCAACTAACCATGCTGTCACACGAGGTGATTTGGGACCAGACACAATGAATACATCAGGGACAAAACATTCAGACCGGAACAAATATTTACCAAAACACTAGCAAACACACAGAAGATACATTACAGGTACGTCAACACAGATAAAACATTCGACATTTAAAATTAAAAACTAAAGCGCTATTGACCTTCCAAAGGAGATGGTCCACTTTGGGTGTGATCTTTGTACACTAACCCATGAAAAGCCAAAAAATACAGATAGTTCATTAAAAATATAGTAAATTCGCAAATCGCAATAAATAATTTGTTAAAATAAAATTAATTTCGAGTTTTTCGGTACTACTTGCAACACTTGCAAGAGAAGGCAGTGCCTGTGTATGTAATTATGGCGCCGTGTAGACACGCATCTATAACTCTTTTTCAAATGTCATTTTTGAGAAGTGTTGTCAATGTAATATTTTTTTATTTATTCCGAGCTTTCTGGTCGTGATGATATTTTGACAGCTAATGTCATATGACAAAAATTGAGAATCGGCTGGTCTGCTGCCCGCCATTGTTAAGTAGATTAGTTGTGTCACGTGATGTTAATAAATAATTTTAACACTGAATTAAAGATGAGTTCGTGGCTTTGATTAGTCAAAAATGGTTTATTTTTTTATTTAATTTTATTTTATCACTGGTACAAAACCAGACCCAGACTCCATATAATTTTGGACCGTCTCCTTTAAACACTTAAACATTTCATTCAAATACAATTCAAGGTTCAGAGTCCAGACTATGTCCAATCGACGAGATGTAACTTATGGATAGTTTCAATCCGATAGTAAATCAGGCGATTTATTTATACAAAGGTCAGCTACCGTAAACATTCTCGGCATTACTTCATTTAAAATAGACGCACGTACATTAACATAATAAACTCCGTTCAAGAAGAATCTTGTTTCACGCCAAACTACGAAGGAGCGGAAACCGTTTAGTTTAACATTCCCCAAAGGTATTTCTAATGTGTTTGTCTTAATCCGTAGATAAGCTTTATCAAGTTTGTTCACTGTTACACACAATTATATTTTTTCTTAACAAGTTAGTGCCACAACAGTAGTAGTAGTAAACAGATACGAGTATCAAGATATCATACAGAAACTTAATTATTATCATTCCTCTTTTATTTTCTTGATTTAAATTCAGTAGGTTTCTATTAACTGACCAATAGTCCTTCTTTAAGCTCCAATCGTAGTTCATCAATGTCTATGGGCGACAAAGGATGGTGACCCTGCAAGCTTGTTTTTTATTCTCAAAAGTTTGCCTTACAGAAATCTTTGCTACCCATTTCGTCTTTTAACTTTGTAAATCTTTGTCTGTGTATGCAAAGAATATTATGTAGCTATTGTATTTATAGTAAACGAAGGCCGAGCATTAAAATTTACATAAACACAAATGTTGGTCAAAAGACATTAACGGGCAGGCCGTAAGATTCAAACCCTAATCGCGACCTCCCCGTCACTTCCCTCAAGGTTAATTCCAATAACGTTAGGGGTATTACGTGCAGATAAGCATCGGTAATTTCTAATGGTGCTGCAGACCGCAAATTGTCACTACTCCTGGAACTAATGGAATGTAATTAATTTGTCGGTATTTCCATTCGATTACTATTATGTAGATGTCTTCTAGTCAAAGAGTCACTATTCTTCTACTAAGTTAAAGCGTTCAACATCTCAATAACATCGCCGCTTACCATAGCGTGAGATTGATGTCAAGAACTTAGGTATTTCAAAACTTATAGCAGTTAAATTGCTTTTTAACGAGGAAATCTGACACGGTTTAATACAACTTTAGTCATCGTCTTAATCGTCGACAGATCAAATTTATTGATTTCCTAAGAGTTCACAGAACTTTCAGGGTAAGATTTTATGTATGACGCGCGATGGTTTTCGTTTCGGCTTCTTTAAATATCACACGTACGTACTTTTTAATTTCTTTTGAATACTTCCTAATTTCTATAAAGATTAGGTATGTCTTTGTTCGGTTTTTAGGGCTTCCTTTAATCTCTAACTTTGACATAATAATTTGATGCCTTTGCTGTAACTAATGTTTTTGGACAACGCTGACCAAGTGATGATAAGTATCATGTAGCTCTTCTACTTGTTTGTCAGCAATTTCCATATAAAGGTTATCATTATCAACTTACCGGTGGTGACCAGCTGCTGCAGCCGTGAGGGCAGGTCGGCCGTGGTCACCTCCGCCCCCTGGGGGTGGAGGATGTCCGGCATGGCATTCCGCCGGCCAGTCCTGCCCGTCTCGAGGAACTCCCGCGGCACCTCCTCGTTAGTCCTGTCCTGCATTATTGCCATCATTCTCCGTACTGAAATTACATTCAGAGATTTTTTTAGTCTCTGCGCTTGGATTAATTTGTGTTTATAATGCGTATGTAGTTATGTTCAGGCCTTATACTGGGTTTTCACTATATGACACGGCTCGGACTAAGTACACTCTGATGTGCGAAAGGTAGACTCTGATTGGATGCCAATTGTATAGTGAAAACCTGGAATAAGATCTAAAAAATATATTATTAACCATAATCGTAAAAAGTAGATGACGTTAACAGATGTTACGATACAAATAAAGATAAAAGATTATTTATTCAGAAATAACACTGTCGGCTGCCTTAACCGCTTCTGAATAGGCTAAATGGAAGGTAATATCCATCCTAAAACATTACAATCTTGTAAATATTGAGAGGCAAAATTACTTAATAACTACGTGTTACTGTGAAGATGAATATTTTAAAATTATTTCTCTTTTACCATTAGGAGATGACAGGCTAGGTAACAATAGCATCATGAACATGCCACTTCATCAATATCTAAGTGCCAAATCGTGTTATTTAGACGCGTGTGGAGCGTTCACATTTAGCGAGTAAGATTGTCATAAAAAACATTGTAAAGTGCAAAATGAAACGAATAACTTTGTGGAGGTTTACAACCAGAAATTGATAAGATAACCGATTAATGTCATTTGTTAGGTAATTTGCTAATTATTTCGGATAAAATAATTTCAATAACCGTTTATACCGAAATAGAATAGTTTTCGTTTATCAATGGACGTGCATCAGATAACCCGTATCAGTACCTCAAATTACGTAGAATTGGAATCGGAAGATACTTAAAGAAAGATTTCGAGCACACTAAATAATTGTTACGTATCGTTTATTGCGTGCTTAGAGGCTTTGGGGATAGTTAAAATCATTGATACAAATGATTAAATTTATTGTACTAACTATATTTTCGTAGTATGATGAGCATGGTAATCTTCAAATAACGAAGTTATAGTCATGTTGAGGAAAAATCTGTGAGTACTTTGCAAAATAAGATATGCATAATAAAGACATTGAATAGGATACTATGTGTCATCTTTTAACATACGTGTAGTTCTACTGATAATGTATGTGCATATAAAGGAGGTAAGCTCTACCAAGACCTATCCAATTTATCGATTATAAGTTGTAAGGGTTCTGTCTAAATGTCTCCTAATATTATTGTTACGAGTAAATACATTTAATTGGGACGAATATTGGTTTTTGGGAAACTGATTAAACTTGGATGGCTTGGACACAGCGATAAATTGATATTGATTTAAGAATTTGGGCAAGATAGACAATCTAACCTTATCATTATTGGAAAACGGAAAAGCTAATATAGTTGGCCAAATTCTAAAATATATTTTTTAAATATAGTAAAAATGAAACGAGGTTTTGGGACTGGAGCGAAATAAGGTGCAAGGGTTTATAGTTGAAAATATCTCTTCAACTAACTACCTGTAGGTAGTAATACCTGCTATGTAGCACAACTACCACGAGTCCACGACATTTTCCGGAGTACTCAAACAAAAGATCTTTAGAAAACGTGGAGCTTTCTCACTACGCGGTAAAAACTCATTATCAGTAATGGAGGTAAAATCCAATAACACGGAGCTTTGCGGAGAACATTAATTTATCAACATTTCTCGTAATCAAACACAACATTTGCAGAAATATACGAAATTTCAAAAGTGTTGGTAACTTTTATATAAAATTGGAAGTGGCAGATTTCTCTGCGAAAATATAATTCCTGAGGGAAAGGGGAGGTCAAAGAAAGTCACTGCGGATGATGAAAGTATTAAAAAATATATTATGCTAAGTCAAAATCTACACGATAAGAAGGTGCAAAGGACGGATGCTTAGTAAAAGTAACAAATACTTGACATTTAAATCATTACGATTTCATCTTTACTGCCAGCAGTAACTTAATCCTCATGACATGATAAGGACTACAAGAAAAAATCCTCTATAGATAATGACTCTTCAATCTGCGAAAACGAACGTAAGATTACTGGATGAAAAGATTGGAGTCACAAATAAACCGACCAGCAGTGAACAGCTATTCAATTATAGAAGCTCCTTCTTCATATTTTACAAGTTACGGCACAGTTTCACCACGCTACGTTAATGTTATACTATCGTTGAAGGCCAAAGACTGCGTCTTATGTTGTGACGTACATCCAAGCTTGAAAGAATATTGAGCTGTTCCATCGTCAAAACACAGTATTTTCTCAAACTAATTAGTATTAAGAGACACAACCAATACTAGACAAAGACTTTGTAATTTATCTACAATACATGGCATATCTACATATTACATGTACTCACGAGTTAAAACAATAGTGTGCAAACGAGATAGACGCCTCTTGGTGTTGTGAAATGTGTCTTGAATAGAAGTCATTGAGGACTAATATGGCAACTATCTTAACGTTACAAGTTAGAAGTGAAGGACCTTTGCTAAGTCACGGAGAGATGTATTTCGGGATGTTTGAGTTCAGGCTACGCCGATCGATGCGGCTCGAAGGACCAATGTTTTATTACATTGTCACGTCTTAATAATGACTGGCTGACAAGATAATGATATCTGATTGGATTTTTAATTGCCCGTCTGTGTGTATTGAATATAAGAATTTTTCGTTTTAGATTGCCCTATATACAACACTTCGCATATTCGCGGCACAGTGAATACCTGGAAGATGTGCGCGTTAATTATTTTTATTCTAAAAATAGCTCAAGATAATGTATTGTAATTAACGACACGTTTTACGAGGTGATCAAGACAATAATTGGCAGGAGCGAGCTACGATTGTGATGCTAATTACGTTTCGCTCCAACCGTCTATCTGGTTTCCTTTCACAGCCAGATAATAACCGCTTCTTAGTTGATGACGTAATGCTTTGTTCCGTGCAATTTACACACCTTCACATATTTACGTTAAAAATAATAAGCAATTTGGTAATGAGTATTATTACTGAAACATATCCACCTCGGTATACGATAGCGTTGCTAAGTTAAACACTATACAAACAATACTGTTACTAATTCTTTGTTTGTTTTAAATGTCGTCTTCCGCAATATTTTGATTACGCGGACACGAAACATGAAAAAATCTAGTTAAAGTGTAAGAATAGGTGACAAATTAGAATGCTAAAACTCTACAACATTCATTGTATTTTGAGTGTTTGTAGCAAAGTCATTTAAAATAAGACTGATCGAAGAAAATTGGTTATCAGCTTTTTGTTAGCGTAAAAACCATAGTCTTAAAAATAAAACTGAATGATAGTTAAGGAACCAAAATGATAGGTATTCTATGACTAATCACTAGGTACATAAATATTTGGTCACGACTATTTTAATGACAATGAAGAATGATAAAAAATTGCCGTCAAAGAATTCGTTTAAAGATCGTTTATTCACAAGGTTTCGTCGATAGCTAAGCAATTACCCTTGCATTTTACCAATTCTATTGGAAGATTAATTGTAATTCCTATTTAAAATAGGTCATTAGAAATTAACTATGATAGCGATTCATGGTCACCAGGCCTATAAAGTAGGAAAGAAACTCCGTCATGTCAAAAAAATTTACTCACAAACTCATCAGTATTTACGCGTTGATTCACCAAGCTACAAACATCGGTCGAAAAGCCTAAAAACCATTCACTATAGAAAAATCAACAGAGATAAGACGAGGAGTCTGAATAACGCTTTAGTAAACAAAACAGGTCTCCGACCAGGTAGATTTATGTTTATGTTCATACGCCTATGCTAAATAACAGCTAAACACCGTTAGACCGGCAAGTGCTAAGTGACTGTTTCACTCACTTTGTTCCATTGAAATGCATAACATTCTTTCTTTTTTGTAATACCTTTCACCGAGTTCGTTTTGTTCGACGATCTATGAGACGTTACACTAAAAATTACTTCGTTTGCATAATTTGAAAAGGCTCGTACGCGTTTTTGGTTTACCGCAAAAATTTTACCGCTATTAAACACAGCTATTTGGGGCACATTATTTAATGTGCATAGGAGGAATTAAAGATTTTTCCGCCATTTTACCCTTGTGGGGATTAATGAAAAAATGCTTCCTGGAGACAGTGGAGAGGAGACAATAGTCTATACAGCAAAACTGTTCCATCCTTTACCTAGGTTCACTAGGTTTACTAGTTTCAGCTGTCCTCCCTATCATATTCAATTATTAGTTAGTTTTATTAAACTCAAATCAATAAATAAGCCCAAACTAGTAGCAATACACCTATCTGTTATCTATCAGCAATTCAATTAATCAATCACCCAAATTATCTTTATTGTATGCGTAACATGATTATAAAAGTATATTTGAACATACAGCTAATTGGCAGCCTTATCACTAAAACATCTCAAGACAAATGAAGTATTTATCTATTACGTAAAAGAAACTGAGTGCAGAATATACGTATGTATATAGTGTAAGTATGTATGTCATGTCGTCAGTAGAAATATAGCAAAATTTTCAGGCACATCTAAAGTCCTAAAATATACCAACATTCTATCTGCAGATAGATTTATATTTCTGTGACCCAATAATCAAAGAAGATAAGCTTAACTAGCAATGAAATATCTCAATAGATAAATGTTATTAACTATTGCATGCAAAATGTGTCAAGGTGGGTGCATACCTTATAAAAAGTTCCCCAAAAGAAAGTGAAAAACAAACCATTGTTACTCATATAAAATTGATATTGTAGAATTGAAAAAAAATATTGCAAAGAATAGAACTAGAAAAAGACTCCAAAAAAGGAATGATTACATGTACTAATAATATAACGGGACATAATTAGGTACATTATTTTAAATCAATTTAAAGCAATGGCATTGTGATTAAAAAAATTAACCTCTAATTCGAAGTCTTTTTGAAGTAGAATATTTTAAACACAATAACTTAAAATTGAGAAGCATGTACTGTGCAATAAAATGTTTTCGATAGTATAATGTAAAGGTGTGTGATAATAGAAATGGCGATGTACCATAACATTCCCGAGGTCTCTTCCGCCTCAGTACCGTGGCTCTGGCTGGAGTTACGTGATCATCACTCTAATCTCATCATGCACCTTAAAATCCTGGATCAATGCAAGTCACTTGTTAGTACATCAAACCTATGTTAGCCTGGAATCCTGCATGTGGTCATGATGGAAGAATGATGTTCCAAAACTAAATGTTTTGAAGCTCTGACAATGGAATGCTTGGTTTATTTCACAGATTAACTTTTGTTCAGTTAGCCCAACTCATTTAATATTATAAGCAATCTCTATTTAGAACTTAGAAAACTTTATAAGGTTGTCAGAATATCAGAGATGTGAGCAACATTTCCAAGTAGATAAAGTTATTGGGATATACAGATTTTTATTTCTGATGTATTCTAACCATGTTGCATTAAAAATAATAGCCGTAATGAGTCAGTTCTCTTTATGGTTATTGCATTGAAAAATTATCTTTTGTTTGGCCAAGATCTATTATGATTCTATTGTTTAATAGCATTTCAAATTGATGCAATGTCGCATTTGAATTTTAAAGATTGTAATAAAACATGACATCATCATAGAGGCATGATGGTTAATAGGCAATCTTAAACAATTACATTTAAATAGATTAATTATTCCAATTAGTCCCAAGGTTGGCATCATGATAATAGCCGTAAGTGGCTGTTTTTGCATCACTGCCTCATATAAGAACCATCACTGACAACCATCATTGCTTCGCTGCTACAGTAACATGGACTTTATTGCAGAATTAACAGAATATTAATAACAATTTTTGTATATTTAATTAAATATTGAGGCAATGAGTAATCTATTTGCTTTTCCTGCAGTTACACCAATAATATATTGAAATATTTTTAAGTATTGTATGGCGATTCAATAACCCTCTATGCGACCAATTGCATTCCATTAACCAGAGCTTAGAAAAATGAGGTTCAATTCAAACAAGCGTCTACTCTAATCTCCAAGCAACTGAAGCCGCGGTCAATGACTGCAGCGGTGAAGCACCTCCATGCGGGCCCGCTTACCTGACCGGGTCTTCGCACATTTGCTGCTGCGTTTTGGCACACGACCGACACGCACTCCTGACATCTTATACTTATGAAAAAATAACAACAGCTACTTAATTTTCTATGTAAATTAAATAGTATTACAGCTTTATTCAAACTGTACTCACAATCGCGAATTTATTCATCAAATTTTTCACAAAAAAATATTGCTTGCCCCGAAAAGCGATCCGAAGTATTGAATGACGACCGATACGAAATTATCTTTGTAGGGATAAATAAACACTGTTTTGAATATTGTACACTCCGATTTTAAGTGGAAATTAAAAATATGCACGGAATTCACACAACATTACAACGGAGGACACAAGGACAATGAAATGAAATGAGAAAAAATTTCGCTGTAGCTGTTATCGTACACTGACGGACGTGACACTGAGTGGCAGACAGACAATAACATCTGACAGTTTTACACCTGAATGCATAATGACAGAACTTTGACATCATAATGAGGCATGACAGCCGCATGTTTCGACTTAAAAAAAATTAAGACCCTTAAATACTATCTTTTTAGCCTACATCAAGAAACAAGAATACGTTGTCGTATGGAATTAGATGATAGTCTTATATCTGTGCATTTTTACTTTTTTATAGTCTTTCACTTGACAGTTGTCTTGTCATTTGTCAGTGTGAAGTGAAGAGGCCAGCTGATTTTTGGGAAGGACCTTGGCTAGCTGGTAGCTGTAATCGGCAATATTTATGTAATTTTAGAATTTTATCATCTCTATCGAGGTAACAATATTTTTAATGGTATTGTTATTCAAAGTTAGTAATTGTTATTTCTGTAATGCTTTTATTTGTTGTTGCAGATGCTTCGAAAAGTCGTTGTAGGCTCTGGCCTAGTAGCATTAATACCAAGTGTTAAAGCGGCTACTCCGGTAGATAATACGAATGAACCTTCAAAGCCGCCACCGATGCGGCCTTCCGACCTCCCTATATACGAAGCACCGCATGCCGATTATGGCGAGTAAGTGTTATAAAGAAAATTCATGTTTGTTTATGTTTGATATACTTTTAAACGTTTGAATAAATGTTGCTTTTTTGATTATTCGAAACTGTCTTTAGTCCCTCTAACTTTACATATCCTTATACACTCTATGTATGTTTTATTTAATACATTTCAACATAGCCTTAATGTTCTACTCACCTTCAGGTACTTAGAAGCAAAAGAAAGGGAAAATAAGTCTAGCTACCTCAAGTCGGTCCTTCAGCCCCCTGTGAGTGCTGTTCGTGAGCAGGTGCAGTCAGTCTGGGGTCACACAGAAGCAGTAAAGAATACTGTGGTGGAAAACTACCGTGAGCTTGAAGACAGGAGTTCATGTTAGTACACTTTGTTTGATAAGTCTAGCTTTAAATTGGTGACAAATTGCATGATATCTTAATTGTTTCGATGTTAATGTGGTTTATCCCCTGACTATGTTGCCACATAATTGTAGGATTGTGGTTATACACTAACTTATAAAAAGGAAATAAGAGAAAATCTTAGTAATCAAAATTTATTTTGGTAATCATAAAAAAAGCTTGTAAAAATAATAACTTTTTTATTTATTTCAGGGATTGTGCAATATCTCAGGGAGGAAGAAAATAAGGATGTGCGGTACGGTGCTGTAGTGATGGGTGGCTTGACAGGGTTTATATTCGGTCTCAGAGGTGGGATTATAAGAGTAAGTAATAAAGTTAATTGTAAATTACCTCAGTAGTGATGAGTACATCATAATGTACGAAAAATAATTCGTTTATAAGAAATTTATAATGTAGTGTAGTAGTGGAGAAAATTTTTTTGGAAAACATTACATTGAATAGTTATAGTGTAATAACTAGGAATCCTGTAAATTTCAGAGGCTATTCTATTCCGGTGTGGGTACGACAATCATGGGCTCAATTTGTTTCCCTGAAGAAACTAAGCAACTAGCCAAGAGTAATGGTGCTCTAGCAAAGCAATACATCAATATTGCCTACAACTTCCTTTATGGAGGTATGTTGTTTACCACCTGCATATGATTACCATTATATTAAAAAAACACAATTTCAAAAGTTTAATTAAAGAAGTCAAATACATGATAATTTTTGAGAGAGAACACATCTATATTACAAAAATTTGTTGAAATGTGGTGCACCACAAGTTATATAAATAAATATATCTCTTTCTGTAACCTCTATGTCTATCATGTTAATCTAAGTTGATGAATCAAGTCTCATCTATCAAAGAAATCTTCCTAGCTTATCTAGTAAATCATTAAAAAGTAGTAGCCAAAAATAAAAAACACACTCCTATATTTATTTCAAAAGTGCTCAATTTACAGCAATTTTTTGGATGTTTTAGTAAAACCCGGTGACCCACAACTAGAGGTGAAATTTCCTGAGTTGTCTTTCCCGAAAGACTTCTCGCAATTTGTCGACCTGACAGTATCAATGGCATCCTCAGTCAAACAGGCTGTAATGCCACCACCATCGAAAGAGGCAGTCGATGCTAAAAAGGACTAGGTACTTCTTTGAGGACTATGCATGTTTTGGCATGTAAAAGGTCTTTGTCAATAGGTTGCTTGACATGGCTCTCATTTGTGTTTGTTTCTTAGCAAAAGTTTTACCCCTCCTGTTGTTTTTATGATTTAAATTAATGCACTGTGGGCTTGCACTTATCAAGAATTTTGACTTTTGTTTTGTGTTTGTTGCCTGGCGTGTTTGGTTTACTGCTAATAACTACACTTTTAAACACTATGTTCACAGCATTCTAAGTTACTTACTAAACTAATTAACCCAGTGATGTTTTCTGTATATAATGTACATATATTAAATTGTGATCATGCTTTTTACAATTACATAAAATATACTAATACATTACTATAATGAATCACCACAAGTTTTGTGTTACCGTACTAGAAATTAAGTTTTTTTTTAACATGGAACTTTTTTTATTTTTTCAGATTTCAACCTCACTTTCGAGTAAGTTATCATGATATTTTTATACTGAGTATTAATGTATTAGTTAGGCTTAATTTAGAGTATACTTAAGTGGCTTGGTCCAATCTACCTGCCAGCCTTTTTCATGGTGCACTCTGGTTAAAAAAGGTGTAAGGAGACAAGCTTCATTATGGAAATAAGGTTTGGAAGGTTATCAATGATTTGAAAACAATGAGTTACCTGGATCAAAGTAACAGCACAAGTTACACATTGTTTGTTTGTAAACTTAAATAAAGAAATAATAGGTTCTCTACTCTAAGATAAATTAGAGTACTTCAAATGTATTTGAGTGCAAGGTTTTTTGAGCTGTTTACTGTCTGGCAATCCAGACATTCCTATTCAAGTTTAACAAAACTGTAATAATTTTTATTTTCAGCTCCTGGGTCTACACAGAAAAGTAAATGAAGTAGAACAACATATTAGTAATTTATTTATTGTAATAAGTATGACACCCTAAATAAATACATTGTTATCAAACAATATTTTTATTTAATTCTTTAACACAATTTTGCTTAGTAACTACGCGAATATCATTTCTTCGCGACGTTTTTTAGTGACCACGGTACCAGGTTTATGCTGGGCCTCTGGATGGTTCATCAGTTCAGGCGGACAAGTGGATACAGAGCTCTGAAGCAGGACTTGTTTCAGATCATAGAATAGTGCAGAATCCTCTTTAGTAACGAATGATATAGCTTTACCGGTCTTGCCTGCACGACCCGTACGTCCGATACGATGAGTGTAATCCTCTATTGTCTTCGCCATATCATAGTTTATAACTATACTGACATCCTTGATGTCGATACCTCGACCGGCAACGTCAGTCGCCACCAGAATGTCTTTAGAACCGTTTTTGAGACTAGCCAAAGCGAAATCACGCTGCTCTTGTCCCTTGCCACCATGCAACGTACAAGCGTTGAATCCCAACTTCTCCAAGCCTTTTGCCAAAACGTCGGCACCTTTCTTTTGGTTGACGAATATGATGATCGGCGGCTCGACACCTCTCTGTAATATCTCGGTAAGCTTCCTGCGCTTCTCATTTTCGCCTATCATGTAGACGACTTGTTCAGTTCTGTCAACTGGTTTACCAACAGATCCTATGTATACAATCGCCGGTCTTCGGAGATAGCTTCTCGCCAATCGCTCGACCGCTGGCGGCATAGTCGCCGTAAACATCACAGTTTGTCTGTACTTCTTCTTGGTGTTATAATTCGCCAACAGAACAGAAGCATCCTCGGCAGCATCTGAATCCGGTTTTATGTTCGACACCGGCATATATTCCAGAATTTTCTGCACATCAGGTTCAAAACCCATGTCTATCATACGATCAGCCTCGTCAAGAACCACGTAAGTACATCGGTTCAGTACCAGGTATCTGTTCTCTAGTACGTCGATAAGACGACCTGGGGTGGCTATGACGATTTCACATCCCAATCTAAGTTTGAATCCCTGTTCTTCCCTGGAGAGACCACCCACAACTACTACAGATGTGATGCCAAGTGGTATGCCAAATTTATTTGTCTCTTCCTCAATTTGCTGAGCCAACTCACGAGTTGGAGCTAGAATTATGGCATAGGGACCTTGGTCAGCATCCTCCATTCGTTCACTTTTCGGCAATGATTGGATCCAAGTAAGTAAAGGTATGAGGAAAGCTAATGTCTTACCAGAACCAGTTTCAGCAACACCAATGATATCTCTGTTTTGTAAACCAATAGGTATTGCCTGTCTTTGAATAGGCGTTGGGCTCTTATATCCGACTTTTGATATGATTTCCATAATATCATTATGAAAGCCGGCTTCCTTCCATGAACGGATGGGATTAGGAATCTTACCACCTTTTATAGTGATGTTGTAATCCTCTCTGAAGATTCTCCAATCTCTTTCAGTCATTTCATCTTGATCCTTTTCAGACCAATGTCTATCATCCCATTTCTGTTTATCTTCCTTCTTTTTAACTTTCTTTAATCTTAACTTTTCTTGTTCTTTTTCTAGTTCAGTCCTCCTTTTTTCGAGTAGATTTCCATAAAACTTGCTGTAATCCTTTTTCTGAGATTTTATGTCAATGCCAGCAATATGTCCACGCCCAAAAAATTGGACTTGGTGCCTCTCTTTATACAGGGAATTGTAATCATTAGATGTATCCTCTGATGCATCCCAATCAAAAACAAATTTTCTGTCATTTAATCTTCTTACCCGACGTTTCTTTTTGACAATTCCCAAATAGCGAGCTTTTATTGCCTCTTCTTCCCTTTCTTTATCTTTACTCTTGCTGTAATCATCAATCTTATTTATCTTATCTTCTCTTCGTTCCGCAGCAGACTTTCTCTCTTCATATTTACGCTCCCGCTCCCTTTCTCGTTCCCTCTCTCGCTCACGTTCCTTTTCTCTTTCCCTTTCTCGCTCTTCTCTATGTTTCCTTTCATCTTCTTTCTTTGATGTTCCTGTGAGGTCAATTGTTGCAACAGCAGGTCTCTCAATATTAGCTCTCATGGCTTCCACTTGTTCTTTCCTTCTCTCTAATGCTAATGCAGCTCTTTGTTCTTTGGTCAAGAACACTGGCTTACTCCTGGCTTCTTCTTCAGCTTTTTTCTTTGCCAAAAGTTCTTCCAGAGATAATGGTTCACGCTTTACCTGTTTAGGTTCATCTTTCTTATCTGATGCCTCATCAGCTTCTAGTTTTTCATCTTCTTTCCTGCTTTTGCTCTTATCTTTGTCGTCATGTCGTCTATCTTTATCTTTGCTGTCTTTACCGTCACGTTTCTTAGGACTACGCGACCGTCCACGGTCCTTCCTGTTGGGACTACGGTCCTTATCTTTTCGTGGGCTTCGAGGGCGGTCATTGTCTTTTTTCGGGCTCCTGGAACGGTCTCGATCTTTTCGAGGACTTCTTGATCTTTCGCGTCTTTTAGTTTTATCGCGATGTGAATCTCGTTCATCGTGACGGTCTCTGTCCCGTCTGTCCCTCGACCGCGAACGTCGCCGTTCGGGACTTCTGTCCCGAGCCATTGCTACTTAGTAATTAATTCTTACCAAAAGGGTAACTACTGCGCACGTATCGTACATGTGCTTTTGTATTTTTCAAAATCAAAATATTCTTCGCAAGCCAAACATAATGCAAGAGAAGTTTGATTGACAATAAGTTGAAAGTGACATGAGTTGTCAATGTCAATTGACACAGCAGTTGAAAACAAAAGTTGACGTATATTACTTTGATCAGCCACTGGTAACAACCACATACAATCGGTACAGCTAAATATTAGGTGTATGAAACTGTTAAAACAATTTATCAGCAACTTAGTGCACACCTTGAAAGTGTTGCCTTACATTTGGGAATAGTTTGCGTTCCTTATTATTTTCAAGATGATTAATGTTACCCCAGGGATACTAACGGTTTTCTGTAACTTATTAGTACTCTATGACTATGTGACGTGAAATGTCACTGTCAGTCAACGTCGACGCCGACGGTTTCAAATGTCAATAGATAGTCGGCTTTTCCAAGTTTCTCTCAATTTTAATTACAATTTTCAATTCAACTTACTTTCAACATAATAATTTATCTTAAACATATTGTTTTGTTTACTTGACTAGAACAATTAATTCAAAATTGTTATATTAAAAAACTTTAAGTTGAGTTGAGAGAAATATTGAATTTTATGTGTGTTTTGTGTTTGAAATTGTTTCACATATAAGTTTGTATTGTGTAAAGTGTATAAAATTAATTACCAGTTATTAATCATGGGGACTACAAAGATTAAAATTGGACTAACCTCAGCGTTTGCACTCGGCTGCGCTGGTCTTACATATCTAGTGTTGAAGAAGAAATATGGAACTCGGCAAGCGGTGAATGAGTTCACTAATTTAGACATTGAAATTGTTACAACTGAAGCCCAATGCAATGATGTTGTGGAAGAATTGAGGAGGTTAGATCAATATTCTTGAAGTATTTATTGAGGAAAAGCTTCGAAAGATATATTGTGTTATTTTTAAATGGATCTAGCTTTGAAATAAACTGCAATTTTCAACTCAACTATCTGGGCACTTCATTTAATAGAATAAACTTGTATAAAATTTTGGTCAATATGATGCAAGAAATAGGATTTTATCTCAATATGGTGCAATACTATTTAATTATCTAAAGATGAGTCATGCAACTTAAAGGTTGTAGATTTTCCTGTATAATTGTTTATTGGAATTATTATTACATTATTTTGTTATTTGTTAGTAGTGTTTTTTATTGTGGCTGGTATCTAGTATGAATAGTTACAATCTGATTTTTGTTCACTCAGGAGATGTACCCAACACAAGGCTATAGGGTTTGACTGTGAGTGGGTGACAGAGCATGGGAGGAGACAACCTGTAGCCCTCATACAGCTGTCCAGCTTTGACGGCTACTGTGGGCTCTTCAGACTTAGCCAATTGAAAGATGTTCCCCAGTCTTTGAAGGTTAGTTGATGGTATAATTCAAATTCATTATTCGTATATAATATAAGTATGAAGGATATACTTGCACATATTTTTTTTTATCTACATTAATATTTTTAAGACTACTGATTGAAATGTTAGGATGTTGTGTCAATACTTAATTGACTAGCTTGTTGTTAGCTTTTAACTAAAAGATGCATATAAATAATAATGTATCTTCTATCTCCTTGTTTTTTATTTTCTGTAGAAAGTTATATTTTATTTGCAGTCTTGTATATCTAATGTATATCATTTTATAGAATCTTCTAGAAGACGAAAGTATCTACAAAGTGGGTGTAGCTCCTGCTGATGATGCAAAGTACTTAGCCCAGGACTATTCAGTCTTCCTTCAGTCCAGTTTGGACATCCGGCACTTGGCTCTGCTCTGTGGACAGGATCCTGGTGGCTTGGCTGCCCTGTCCAAGGCTATGCTGGGTGTAGTCTTGGATAAAAGCTGGAGGGTATGTAATAGAATTCTATTTTTTAATTTTTTTATGTTACCCTAGTGTATAGCTAACTATGTATGTAAAAGGCCATTTTTGATATACAGTGGTAGTCCATTTATATTCAAACAGGAATAGTAAAAACATGATTGTTAACATGTTTGAAGTCCATTATGTGGCAGCGAATCATAGTGAAAAGGTGTATATGAAATAATGTGAATATTATTAAAATTAAAATATTTTATTTCAGATCCGATGCAGCAATTGGTCTGCAGAAGAGTTAACAGACAGACAAGTACAATATGCAGCCATGGATGCCCATATCGCTATAAAGTTATTTGTACATCTCATCAATGAGTATTACAAAGACGGGCTCCTCTCCTGGCTCTACAGGGGAGAGAGGAAAGACTGTTGGGAGAATCTGGAAGAAATATGCTCTAAATACGCCGATATGAGGTTTAAGACCAAGCAAACTGTTAAGAAGAGTGATTTAGTGTGAGTTTTCTTTTGTCTACTAGCATTATTTTGGTAATTGGTTATAATAAGAGCGTAAAGGAATTTTGTATCTTTCGTCAATCTGTCTTTGATGTGGTGGTGAACTATAATCTTTTTAAGACTATTTAACGTTTCTATTACATTTTATTTCATTATTTGTGTGAAGCAAAACACTGCAAGATTTGTACATAATAACTGTTCTCAGTGTTTACAAGAGTGATTTTAATCTTAGAAACTCAAAATTAAGGTACAAGGCTTCCAAATAGTAATAATTTAATAATCTGTGGCAGAAAAGAGAAGGAAAATAAGAATGGCAAGGAGTTACCTGCGATGAGCAAGCGGTACCCGCACGCGACGCGCTCCAAGCCGCTCTACCATAATTGTTTCCTGCAAGCACCAGATGGAGAACTTCTTTGCACTTGTGACAATAAAAAAGCTCTTTGGTAAGTAATCTTTGGATTTAGATAAAAAGAAAACTTGATATTGTCAGTTTTGAATGGGACAGTAATGTCTATAGTAGAGCCATTACAAACGTGCAGACTACGTCATCACTAATTTTATCATATCTCTCGTTCACACTTATAGGTATATCGGAACTCTCGCTGGAATGTGGGAGTGAGAGTTCCGATATACCTATAGGTGTGAACGAGAGATATGATAAAATGATTGATGACGTAGTCTGCACGTTTGTAATGGCCCAGCTATAGGTGGCATATTGTGCGTTAAAGTTTGTATAGTCAGAACCAATTCACACTACCACTGTACCAAGAGTCAAGCGTATGACTGTGTGTTTGCGTGCGCGTTCGTGCGTGAATGTGTGCGTAAGTACGTGCGTGAGTGCGTGCGTAAGTACGTGCGTGAATGCGTGCGTAAGTACGTGCGTGAATGCGTGCGTAAATACGTGCGTGAATGCGTGCGTAAGTACGTAGGTAAGTACGTGCGTGCGTGTGTATGTTTTAGCCTGTCTATGTTTTAGCCTGTCTATTTGTGGGTGTTCTTGTGTATGTGTCAGTAATCAGCACACTATCCAGGTACGTGGAGAAGGAGCTAGCGGAGGTGGTGAGCGAGTGCCCGCTGACGGTGCGGCTGCGGTTCGAGCCGGCCGGCCGCTCGGTGGGCGACGTGGGCAAGTACTACCAGCTCACCAAGGAGAACAAGTGTGTGGTCTGCGGCAGCGGCAACTCCTACATACGGAAGAACGTCGTGCCCAGAGAGTATAGGAAGTACTTCCCTGGTGAGTTGGTTGAGAGTATCTGGAAAAGATAATGTGTTGGTATTTAATTTGTTTGTAACATACTCGTAGATTCTTTTTATGCATTAGGCAAGCAAACGAACGGATAATTCACCTGATGGTAAGTGGACACTGCCGCCCATAGAATAGAAAATAGTTTATATTATTATACTGAACAAATGCAACATCTTTTCAATTTGACGAAATTATAATTATTTTAAGTCTCAGCGAAGAACATAGAGACTACTCTCAATAATGATCTGTAACATCATTTTGTCTACAATAAATTATTTTAATTTGAACTTGTATTAAGAGTTTGCTTCTAATGAAGTAATGACATTATCAGCTTTTCAAAAACGTTTAACGTTGAATAGAGAACAGATCTTTGGGTCATCATCAATCATCATCAAGAATAATCATCTACAAAATGTTATCCTATGTTTCAGAGGTGATGAAGGACCATTCGTCCCACGACGTGGTGTTGCTGTGCCTGCAGTGTCACCAGCGCAGCAACATGCTGGACCAAGCTGTTCGCGAGCGACTAGCCACAGTCTGCAGCGCGCCTGTCTCCTCGCATGACAACGGGAAATATGTCGAGGATGCTGATTGCAGGTCTGTGCTACTGATAAAGAATTAATGAACACTTGTCGGGACTCATTGGATTATGAGCCTTATTCTGTGTATGTTATGGTTGATTTTTAATGTTGCTTCAAAAGGAGTGAACGATGCTCGGTCGAAAGGTATTTATACACTTAAATTTAGCCGAAAATTCAACCTTAACAACACGCACTTACGTAAAGTACGTAACGCATTTATGTAACACAATTTGGGGGGAGGAGAAAGTCTTGTTAAATATTTTCATGCTGTACATAGGGAGATGGATCAAACAACGCATTACGTAACGTTGTTTATTTAAACAGAAAAAACCTAAAACCGAAGTCAGCATAATGGCAACATTTCTAGGTAAAAGTGGTCGTTTTGGTGTTACGTAACGTTTAAGGAGGGGGAGGGGGGAACACAGAAAAA
>LGAG01000090.1:35260-47640 GCA_001278395.1 Lerema accius
AAAAATCTTCAAAAATTGCGTTACGTAACACTTGAACGCTTCTATTATGGTTTTCTTTCTTTTTTTGTCGTTGTAGAAAAATCCGGTCGGCTGCGCGAGCGCTCCTCATCCAGTCGAGGAAGCACGTGCTGCCGGAGCCGCGCCGCCGGGAGCTGGAGAACGTGCTGCTGCAGCACTTCCCGCTCCACACCGACATCACACAGGAGCTGCTGGAGGAAGCCAGCCAGATACAAGTTGTGTGAGTATTAAGCTTCATCTGTTTAGAAATAAAAATGTAGTGGGTTTCCGTAAATTTACTGTACAACTGGAATGATTTTATTTATTTAGCAGTAGCGCTTACTCATTATAGTAACTGTAAATGTAAACGATAAAAGCCACATGGAAAACATACTCTTAACAAAATGTTTTATAGACATTAAACATAGCTCTGTTTAATCAAGCTTGTTCATTAAACACATAAAAGTTTGACGTGCCTCTGATTTGTACATTATGCAATTAAAAACTTTTTTTTTTTTTTTAATTTTCGACTTGTTGTAACTTGCAACTCGTACGTCAGGTTCGAGAACGCAGACTACGAGTCTCACGGGTACAAGGTGGTGCAGCACTTCATGGAGCACGACGGCCTGCTGCGGCTGGAGGAGCAGTGGCGCCAGCACTTCCTCGACTGTATGAAGCCGCGCTACATGCCCGAGCTGTGGTCGCTCAAACATAATGAGGAGAGGTACACTACACTAACTTGGTTAATACAGTGCTAGAAATTATACCTGATTATTAACCGACTGTGAAATAAGTAGGGTAGTGTTTTTGGAGGGTATGTGTGTTTGTCTTTGGCACGCTTTACAGCGTATATTATTATGGCTTGACTGATTTTTGTTGTATGAGGTGACATTGCATTCGTTTTAATAGGCTTGTGTCCACTAAGAGCAAATCAGTTGTATTGTAGTATTTATAGCTTTATCATTACTATATTTCAATGGAGTAAATAATTTAATATAAAATTCAATGATTAATTTTATTTTTTGTGATTTAAAAAAAAAAAAAAACATTGTAGTCACGTGACCGAAAACAGCAATCAGAAGGCGTGACGTCACGGCGTGTGTCGGCCATTGTTGTCGTTGATGTTTCAGTAGTAATTTGCACTTCGGAACGTCATCCGAGAGTCCATGACAGTTTAGAGCGTTTTCGTGTGAAATTCTAATAAGGTTTTTAAAAGTTGTAATTAATAATGTTACTGATAGAATTTTCTAGTAATATTTAGTTATTTCGGTTATACATCTAACAAAGCAAAAAGTAAATCAATAAAATATTTTTAGGACACATGCCCATTTTGTGGTAGTGACATAGCCTATATTTTGTATAGTGGTAAAAAAATTTTTGGCATTCACATTTTTGTTTTTTCTATTAATTACTACTGGTTACCGAAATTTTAACTATTCGGTGCTATTTAATATGCTAATATTTCAATTCCTTTGTTCAGGTTGCGGGTGCGATTCAACGAAGGACGATTGTCTGAAGAAGATAGGAAGCTGATTGGCCTGTGATACTGAAACTAGATTTTCAGTGGTCTAAACTTTCTCAATCTTAAAACCCTAATGCATTTTTATAAAGCCAGCGGAACCAGCATGGTACTTATGAAATAGAATTATTTTTTCCCAAATGGGCATAACAATGTTGTTTCTACGCTTGAACCACTTGTGATTATGTTTTTCGGTTTGCTCACAAGAAAACAGAAGCGCTGAAGTCGATTTATAAATAAAAAAAAATTTTTTTTTTCGAAAGCTTTCTTACATACGTTTTGACATTTGACTTCTGGGTTATGAAAACATAACACTGACTAACAAAGTTATATAAATACCAGTGTATAAGCAAATCGAGAAACTTAATCCCAAGTGGTTTAAACGTAGATTCGAATAGTTCAGGGTCTGAGGAAAATCGGTCACCGAATACATGTGGTGTAGTGTAGTAGTAAGTAGCAGACATTCCGACGCGAGTCTTTCCGTCTGTGGGGAAATCATAATACAATATTACGTAAAGATGATAACTTATCGCTTGCTACAAGTGGCCGTATCTGATGAGTCTGATGACCCATTTGCGAGGACCCTATGTGAATATTTTATGTAATTTCATATTTTTTTACAAATAATATACTAAGTTAAGTTTTACATTGTGTTTTTATTATCTTCATCCTTTCAATTCCTTAAAATTTAATTACCTAAATATGTACTCATTGTTTTAGTTTATTCGTTAATTAATTAAAAGTCAACCAACTGAATTTTATGTACAGGTGCAGGATTATGCCGAAATAGGGTATGTACTATTATTTTTTCTTGGAAAATATTCTTAGAATAAATTGATTTAACGATTTTTAACTTCTATAACTTTTGTTTTGGGCGGAACTAAAATTTTATCATAAATATCAGTAAAAAAACATCGCATTTATATATTTGCAGCTCTGTTCGTGCAAAGACAATAATATTATTTTTAATTAGTATACTATATTTATTCTGTTACATTAGTCCATGCCAATGGATGAATCAATGATCGTCTGTGCACAATGTCAAGAGTCAATCATGTCAGTACCGTATTTTGAGTTTTGACAGTGACTTATCTTATGTCATAATGTCATTTAAAGTTTGATTGAATTTATACTTGTGTAACCGCCGTTGAAAGTTTGTTATTGGACTTGAAATTAAATTTTATATTGATTGTCTAATAAAATACAACATTTTAGTGAGATTTAATTATAAAGTACAATTTAGTGAATGTTTTAAAATAGTTGCGATGACTAATACCAAGAAACAGTTAAAAATAACTAAGTTATTTAGAAAAGGCGGTGGTGAGTTTACATCGGTTTGGTTCTTTTCAATCCTTAAAAATTATTCTTTTTGAATGTAAGTGTTGCTAATTTCCTATAAACTAGCTGTAAACTTTATAACGACATTCTTGCGTTAGCTACCAGGGTGCCAGAAGACTGTGAAGATATTCAGGAAGAGATACAACAGCTTCAAGAAAAGCTCAAGGAGAAACAAGATGAGTTATTCCAAATACAAAGAAATAAATTCAAACGGAACAAAGTCAGTCTGCCAAAAAGTAAAAATAATGTGTTTGTGAGCGCTAAGGTAAGTTAACAAAAATTAAAAACACCATAACATAAATCTATATACAAATTTCATTTACCTAATTATGTACTATTTAATTATCCACTTATTATAACTATAAGCATTATTTAAACTCTAAGCACTACCTGATAGATGTACCACAGCTTAAAATGTTTATATGAGTTAAAAAACACCCCTAATGCATCACCAATGAGAAGATAACCCATTTCATTGTTGTAATGTATAAAAAATGTATGTTAAAAGAGTAAACACAATTTATTTTTTCCAGAAAATAATGTTAAACAACTCAGTGGAGAGTGTGAAGCGTAGTTTGGAGCTGATGTCAATGTTGACGGGAGTGGAGGTGAAGTCGTATGTGGCAGAGGACCACTGCTGCATCGTCTACCACATACAGAGCAACACTGAGCATCAGGTGAAACATGGATTGAGGATTGAAATGAAGACTGGTAGGCAGAAATTATCAGCTTTCGGATAAAACTACAAAATTTACTAACTCTACCAATACAATAAAGAGGTCCTGGTCTTTCACCAATTCACTAATTTATTTTGTTAAAAAAAACAATTTTATTCATGTGTAGCTGGGGCCTAGTCACTAGTCTTGTATATGTTGGAAATCAATATAAGCTGTGTTTATTAAGGAACTGTGCTGTTTCAAACACAAAGAAGATAGATTATCATGTTAGTAAACTTTGTTTTGAGTTTTTAAGCAACTTAAAGATAAGGTTTATATTTATGCACAAATTGAAAGTCTAAAGTAGTTATATCTTTAGTTTCAGGACACCATGAAGTATCCAAATCATCCCTTCCAGTTGGTTTTAATTTGAAAACTGTAATGGACGGCTTCCAGAATGTGATGATGCCAGAATGTCTCGGAGCCATTAGGAAGGCTTTGGTGGCATATTATGACAGATTAGATCAGTTTGAAAAGCTTAAAGTAAGAATTAGATTGTTGATACTCAGATTTATAGTTCAATAGCTTTATGGTACTGTACTATACTTTCTATATACACTTGAATTTAATTTTATATTGGAATTCCCATTGAATTAAGCTAAGTAAAACTTGTTTACAGAAACTTTTAAACATAGAGGCTCAACTGTTCAAGTTGCTGGATGGGTCTCATATTGAGATAACATTCTTTATACAAAGTGAAGCGGACAGAGAGGATGACAATCAGGTCAATGTCACTCTCATACTGGATTACAGAGTCTATGACATTCGGCCTAAAATATACTCATTCAAAGAATCAGGTAAATTCATTGTCTTTTGCAATCATTCTCATACTAGTTATTTTATAAGGAATATGAAGGGTTAACAAATTCTAAGCTACAATGAAATTAAAAATAATTGGTGTTTACTTCAGATCTCCCAGATGGAGTATCAGACATTCTGAAGCAGCAATGCCTAGTATTTAAGAAGAAACCTCTCCACAAAGCTTTTAAAGAGGCTTTTATTACTGGAGTGGGAATCTACAAATTAGTTAAACAGGTAAGTGTACTGGCTAACTAAATATGTCAGTTTTTTTTTCGTTTTGATTGACTAGAGTATTTTTTTACACCTCTAAACAAACTCTAACTGAGTGATTAAAATAATTTACGACTTAGACCTGTCTTAGAGCATGGTGGGTCCCTGGTCACACACGAATTTGGAACTCTGTTGGAAAGTAATAACAAATTCTACACTGTTTGTCTGGAGCAGTTATTTCCTAGAAATTTCATATTTAATGTTGTTTCAGGTGGGTTTGGAGCCCGAGCGACTGCGACGGCGGTCCCGCGGCGCACCACACAATGACGACACCTTCCTGCCCGAGGAATGCTCCGACCAGGGAGACGATGAAGATGAACCCATGGGCTGATGATCTTTAATATTTATTTTCAAAGACGCTGTTGTTTTATTTCGACGTTTTTGCAATTTACTAGGCGTATAATTATAATATGTAATTGTCAGTTAACACTGAAATACAAAATCAACCCACATTGTTAGTGTCTATGCCAGAAGTAAAAAAAAATATATTTATTTTTTATATTGATTTTGTGAATCATGCCTACTAATATTTATACCTCATTTTTAACAGATTGAAAGTAAAATAAAAGCACGCCAGTCATTTATAATAAAATTTATTTAAAATAAAATAAAAAATGAATTATACAACTCTCTTAACATTCATTCTATCGATGTCCTATTTAAATTAAGATCTGAGTGACGCCACCGGCTAGCGAACTATCCAACACAACTATTATAATTGATTTGCTTACAATTACTTGTAAATCACTATTCAGCTTGTTTAAGTAATTTATAGTCTTTATTTTTTTTATTTTGTGCGTTAATTTCAATACATTTTTTATTCATTCAATTAAAAAAAAAAAATTAAGACATCATTCAACTACGAACAACAGACAAATAAACATCGTTATTAATATTATGAGATAGTATTAAATGCGTGAGACATTACATTGTATGACATAGTTTGAGAAACAGCACTGGAGTCACCTTATACATTATGTTCTTGAAAAATTGGTTAAGTTTATTATTAAATATTTTCACAATAAAACAATTTGTTTCAATATATTTTACATGAAATAAATTTGTGACGATAAATATATCAATAAATGTTTTTCAAAATAATAAATATACATGTATAATTCTTGAGACATACATTTCATTATTTGTGACTGTTAAGATGTAAAATTCTGTATATTTCGTGACTCCTCAAATCTCATTAATGATTATGAATACAATACACAAAAACAATACATAAAATTAATCGTATTCAAGCATGTGTGACAATAAAATAAATTAATTACTTCAAAATTAGAAACCAAAAGATTAGTGGCATATTCATTATAAAATCCTTACTGTATCATATTTAAAATTACTTGCATTGCTTAATGTACATTATGAAATTGGTTGTAAAAAACTATCCATGACAATAATCCTATACAATTATTATTACTATCATTTATTTAACTGTATACAATGCAATGTTTGTGATACTAAAATACAATAAAATGCTAACCCTGTTTTCATGCTGCTAGACAATAATATTATTATGGGAAACACTGAAAAACTATACATAAAGTCGCGTTTCCACTAGGCAACATTTGCCGCGCCACGAGATGCGCAACATGTTGTCCAACATGTTGAAAATGAGCGCGGGATTTTGTTTGACATAGACAACAAGCCGCGCGGCATGTTGCGCGTGAGCTGGCAACATGTTGAGCGTCACGTGTTGCGCGTTAAATGTTGTCAAGTGGAAACGCGGCTTTATTAAGTGGGAATTAATACAGGGAAGCCATACAGCACCGTTGACATAACATTCACTCGGAACTCTTACAATTATAAGGCTTTCAATACTAACAACTCACACATTCCAATCATTTTCACACTCAAACATATTAAACTCTTCGTATGAACAATATTCCTAAATCCGTGGTAATAATAAATTACCTCCGACTTAGGAATTAGATACAAAACATTTTAAAATGCCACCCTCCTTCAACAAGTAAGAATAAGATAAACAACCGTCTTACTTTTCATTTATAAGTCACTGAATCATTTTATACCTTATGTATTGGATATAAAGTCGGTATTAGGTTGACAGGCACATTAATTTCGGGTAAAGAATCTGTGACATTGTGTAACAGGGCTTTAAAATATTTTACATTCATCCTTACAAATCTGGTATAAAATTCGCGCAGTTGAAAATCATTTTGACGCGTTTTAGTTCAATACATGGTGTACGCGTTTAATATACTGTAGTTTTTATGTCAGCTCTGTCAACATAACGATGGAGATACACGGTTCAACCCATCAACTTGAAATTGAATAAATTTTTACTGATATTGTTTTGAATGAAAAGGTATTAAATCATGAATAGAATTATGTTATTTGTTGATCGTCGCTGTTGTTCAAGTATTTAATGATGGCTATTCCTTTGTATCTCTTAAAATAATTTTACATATTTTTTTCTAACAATAAGTTGCATTGATACGATTGAACCGTGTAACATAAACACTGATATCTATAACAAAACTAACTGGATAGGCTGTTAGGACGATATATTGCATAAAACGTCACTGGAGTTTGCGTTATAGAAAACAAAGGAAGTAGAAATCAATTTAGCTTCCAGGATTCCATATGATGGCATTGCGAAGGATCAACAAACAGTACAGTCTATCCAACGCATTTATGTTATATGACATCAGTAGTCTAAAGGTAACCCACAATAACGGCACTGCAACAGCAACAGCACGGCATTTAGTTTATTATTCAAATTTGAGCATTAGAACGTGTGTCGTAAAATATATTTGATAATGTTAATTATGAAAAAGCCAACGGCGGGCTGTCAGCGCGCTTACCGCTACGGTACAACTCATTTCGCAGCCCGCGCGTTGTCAAATATATTTTACGACACACGTTTTAATGTTCAAATTTGAATAGCAAACTAAATGCTGGGTTGGAGCGGCGCTGTTGCAGTGCCGCGATAGTTGGCTATGACCCTAAGTGTGTGTAAGGTGTGAGGTGGTATAAGGCGTTGTTCACACGCCGCGGTTGGGCAGCGGCTTGACCTTGTAGACGCGCACGAGCCAGTGCTCGGTGGTGTAGGCCTCCTCCAGCACGTCGAGGTTGAAGTCCTTGTTGCCGATCTCCGCCGCGCGCACGCGGTCGAAGCCCGGCGGACGACCTGACAACGTTATATTAACACATTTTAATAAATACGCTAAAAATAGCAGAGAAGTATCTGGTATAAACAGTTCAAATAATTTATAAATAATCTAATTATATAACTGGGAAGCTAAAAATTAAACAAACTGTTACTTAGAGTCTGATAAGACATCCATTTTCCTTATAAGTCGTGTCAAATATGCAGTCTATTACTTTTTAAGGCTGTCTATTTGTAGAGATATTAAATTCTAGAAGGTTGGCAAGTTTCATTTCGACACAAGAAACGAAAGTCATAATATTTTTTAAATTCTTTCCAACAAAACCCATGCAAGTGGCCAGCTCATCAGCTGTTACGTTCCACAGATAACACACATACCAATGGTCATAAATAATGATCATAACAGCTGTGTCTGTGACTGACCTCCCTCAGTGTAGACGAGTCCAAACTTGTAGTAGCTCATCTTGTACATGAGACAGTTGAGCAGCGTGGGCGAGCCGTCGGCGTCCACGCGGAACTCGCCGGCCGCCGTGTAGTAGTCGGCCTCGCGGATGTGCGCGCCGCGCTCCGTGCTGCCGCCGATACGAACCATCCACAGGAACTTGTTTATATCTAAAGAGAACAATAGATAACGTTACACACTTAAAGCGTCATACTATAGCTGGGCCATTACAAACGTGCAAAGTACGTCATCAATCATTTTATCATATCTCTCGTTCACACTTATAGGTATATCGGAACTCTCACTCCCACATTCCAGCGAGAGTTCCGATATACCTATAAGTGTGAACGAGAGATATGATAAAATGATTGATGACGTAGTCTGCACGTTTGTAATGGCCCAGCTTAAGATACCCGTATCTAGTCCGTCCGTGTCTATCAGGTGTCATGGACAATAAGAAGTTAGAAATGTCATTATAATTTCTGTCTTTCTGAGAATCATACAGAATCCTGGTATTCCACTGCCAAGTACAATAGGTACGTCCTCTGAGAATTGATATTGAACTTTTATAAGTGGATAAAAACAAAGAAAAAAATCATAAAATCTACTTTCGCTGGCTATATTTATGATAACCCACAAAATTTTATGATTTAAGAATAATAAAGTTGTATATTATGCAATCATAATGTTACTAATATTATGGCACACTCACCATCAGAAGAGTATCCAACCAGGCCTCCAAATATAACCAGGACATAATCCACATCAAGCTCTCTCATGATCTCGTAGGCCTTCTCCTCCGTGGAGGCCATAGCCTGCCCCACTCTCGATATATGCGTGTTGTTCCAAGTATTGTTATCCACTATCACCGTCCGATTAGCCATCGCTGTTATCTGATATCCGTAGTCCCACCATGACATTACTTTTGCATCCTGAAATATAAAGAAAGTTGTAGGTAAAAATAGATGGCGTTAAAATTTTAGGAAGCTAAAGTAGGGTTACCTTGATTAATGCTTATCATATCGAGTGATGTTTGGTATAAAAATATAAAGGCTTGGTGGCATCTTAATAGTTAGGTTTTCTTATTATTTTTTTTAATACAGAGCCACCTCCTGGGACTTGACAATAAATCTAAACCAATGAAAACATATTCGGCCATTTAGGAGTTTAGTAGCAAACACATAGACCATAGAGATATTTAGATATAAAGCCACACATACATAATTAAACTACTATACCTCCGGAGTATTCATCTTGAGCCAGGTGTATGCCTCGCGGAAGTCGTCAAAGATGATCCGTGCGCCGTCGTGCGCGCGCGCAGACAGCACGATGGACGGCGACGAGTACGCCTCCGACGTCACCCACGTGCAGTGCGCCACGTACGACACCAGCAACGCTCCTAGTACCACCACGAATAGAGCTCCCACCTGTAATAAATAAAAAATAATGATATAAGAGGTCGTTTTATTTACGTTTTACGCACGTACTGAGAAGTTATATAGGTATGATTAGGTAAATAAATTACATAAATCAATTTTAGGTTTGCTGTGTATTTATAAACTCTTTTAGCATGGACAGTGATATCTTAGAAGTATGTTTTGAATAGAATGTACTGCATGCTTGTAATAAAAAAGTTTAAAACGGATAGAATAGGACCTTTAATGATAGAGACACACATTTAAAAATGAAAACAACCCTTTATAGTTACTCAGTAAAGTACTGACTTAAGTCTTATACAGTTTAAAATAAGGTTGATTTCAGCTTAAATCTCTACATTAGCTTTGTCATTCCAACACATCTCTTAAACCACTCACCTCAGACCTAAACACCAAGTTATTTTCATGCTTCTTCTTCTTCTCATGTTTCTCCACTTTAGGCTCGATGTCCTTCACATGTAGACTTAGTAGACTGGAAGCCGCGACACCTGACACTATGCACATGACGGGCGCCAGGACCAGCATAAGACGAACCATCACTCCCTGGAGGAGATAAACAACTATGGGTCAAGTTATGTTGGTTATGTGTTATAGAATTATTATGAGTATGTTTATCAGCGATCAAAGTGTAACAATCATAGCGTGGAGTCTATGGAATCAGTGACGTGACTCGACATGTCTCGACACGCTCAAGCTTCAGGTGTCATCATTATAAAAGAATATGTACAAGTTATTATGAATCAAATGTACCACAAGTTCAATAAACATAGCAAGCATGACTAGGTGAAAAAAAAAATTGTTATTGAATTATGATTGATCTTTGGTAATTTACACTGAAGTAGGAAAAAGAGGCAGTTATTGGTAATACTAAGTGTATTACCAAATGTATGTTTAACTTTGTTGTATGTTTAACTTCTCTTTTTAGTAGCATTAAAACTTTAACGCAACCATCACCAAAGTACACTATTTTAAATAATACGACATAACATACCGCAAAGTATATACTGAGCACTCCATAGAGAATGATGAAGATGTTGGCATCGGTGAGCTTTGAGAAACAGAAGTAGAGTCCAGCGGGGAACAGGAACACCAGCACTTGCAGGTCGAAGTAGAACGACGACCACGACGTCGGTTGGTGCTCCGATACTGACGCTGCGGGAGGAATATTGACTGATAAAATGACTATGGCCTGGATAAAGCACAAGATATTATGTACTTTGTTATTAAAAGTGACCATACATATTAACCCTATTGAATGATACAGATATACAAATATATTATGTATTTACAATGTGTTGTATATCGACTAATGATACGTATCTATACCTCATTTTTTTCGTCGTGACATAAAAGGTAAACAATCTTACAGTGTCTTTTTATTGTAATTATCGATTTAAAAATAAGACAGACACAAATTTAAAAAAATTAAAGAATAAACAATAATTGAATGTTAAAATACATTTCTTTACACTACTAAACATTTTTTTAAATGAATGAAATGAATAAAATTAGTGCCAAGATTGTTTACCTTTTATGTCACGACGAAAAAAACGAGGTATACGTAGATATTCCAATCAATGCATTTAAAAGATTTAGTCTGGAAACTTACCAATGATAGGGATGTGATTTTTGGCGTATGAAGGGTCCAAAAGTGAGTAGAATCTTCCCGTCCATGGCGAAATTTTACCTGCAACAATCATATAATATGACATTGAATCTTGTGCTAGTTGGAAGATAGTTAAACGAAAATTAAATTTTATGTAGGTAAAATTATACAATGTAACATTATAAACTTAGCTAAGGGTGGAACAATCAAACTACCAAAACTTATCTCGTTGAGTTTTTACCCTAGGATTTTTAAGTTTTTCACTCCCAGTACTTGTTGTTATTTCAGCCATAAAAATGCACACACTGCAGAAGTTTCAAGTATTTACCTAATACAGAGACAGCTCAAAAGCTACAACCGTACGAGAAATAAAACGACGAATAGGGAACCCTCTGTAGCGTGGTCCCGCTGACATTCCGGAAAACTTAAGTACTAAACTAATGTACTACTGTATGACCGATCCATATGGCGCAATGGTTACCACGCCAGAGTATCCTGGGTTCGATTGCCAGCGGGGCCGAAATTTAAATGATGAATGTAAACTGTTCTCGGTCTGGGTGTATATTTGTATGTTTCAGTCTTCCATGGCATCCACCACGCCGGGAGTCCTAGCGTGGGACTATGAGTGTATTATTAGTTAGTTATTAATTTGTATACTGACCGGTGACAGTGAGTGCGACGACGGCAGTGCCGAGTGTGGCCAGCAGCGTGGTGAGCAGCGCTTTGAACAGCAGCTCGAAGTTGGCCGGCGACAGGCGCGCGCGCAGGTACTGCGTGAACGCGTACAGCTGGCACAGACCGAACGTGCCTAGCGCCTGCAAGATACAAATAAAAGAGATTGACAATGAAAGCCTAGAAGATTTCAATGGTGGTCTTTATAATGCGATAATGTGTGTGTGTGTGTATTAGGAGGAAGTGCTAGGTTCAAAATCTGCACACACATCTCCAATTTTTAGAAGTTAAAGGCTTCAACTTTGACTTGATATGGTGAGAATAGTATAAAAATATTAAAAAAATAATTTAGATTTACTTAAGTGCCTAATATCAACATGAAAAGCAAAAATTGTATTTAAAAAAACATAATATATTCATCGAATATTTGAAAAATTCTGACAA
>LGAG01000090.1:48166-72155 GCA_001278395.1 Lerema accius
ATTGCGGTCACAATAGTATATTAATATTAAAAAAGTAATTGACTTAAGCACCTAATATCAACATGCAAAGCAAAAAATGTAGTTTAAAAAAAATATCTTTATCGAATATTTGAAAAATTCTGACAACTTTAATTATTGTTTTTTTTCAACCCTAAACTAACCACAGTACACTAACCAGCATATGTTCCGAACTCTGCACGGGTTGGAAGCCGACGAATGATATCTGCATGGACAGTATGGTGCCCACACAGTACAGGGTGCTGTAGGCCACGTACAACCGCGCTGAGAACCTGCCCAGCAGCATCAGAGCCAGCACGTGGAGAGGAATCAGGTTGATGAGGAACACGTAGCCGCCCCATGACGACACCTGGGAGGAAAGACGAATTAAGAGTCATTTATTTGCTTTAGTATATACACAGGTTAAACGGGTTAATGTTTGAGGGTCATTATGGTGGAATGGTTACCACACCGGACTCCCGTTCAATGGGTCCTAGGTTCAATTTCTAACAAGACATGTTTAAACAATGAATTTAATCTTTAAATTTTTGTCTAGGTGTGAGTCCTATTGTTAGATGTGGGATAGAAAAAAAAATAAGCTAATACAATATATAAAGGTCAACACACTGATTAAAAACAGGTTTTTTTACTTAAACTGCAATACTTTTAAAAATGCAAGACATAAAACAAACTAGTTTCAGTAGATATCTGTACGAAAGTGCAAAAACCAACACATTTTAGTCAATGGATGGTGTGAAGCTGTCGTCTGATTGATTTACGATTGATTTTACAGGTTGTTGTAAATATGAACAACAATCTCACATCATGAATCAACCGATTTATATAACAGTTATCAGATAGAGATAAGACAATCAATTTTACGTCATTATTTTCGTTTGATTGAACGCTTATTAAGACAATTGATTATTATTTAAATGAATACTAACAATTAGCTAATATTTAGTCTATTAGCGCCTACAACAGTTAGGAAGCCAATCAGTTGTAAAATGTTTGTCCTTCTATGCTGTAAAATATGTATTTGATTTTACCCTCAAAATTTATAATTAGTGCGATGATATATATACAGTCGTAATATCACGGGTAAAACCCTCTAAGGGCTGGTAAGTCACTAAAAATTGACAGAAAGTAGTAACAATAGTCTTACCATGTAGAAGTAAGCCAACGCAGTCATAGTAGCCCAGAGGATGGTTCCGGTGTTGACTGCCTTGATCCAGAAGTAGTATGTGAGCAGCATGCAGAATATAGCGATACCCTCGTTGTCGTAGCTCCCAGCCACCGACCGACTGATGTAGCCGGGCACTATGGCTATCATGGCTGCTGCTACCAACCCTGCGCCCTCATCCTGTGGGTTATATAACAGCCAAATGTGTTAGTTAACTGTTACCTATCTTCATCAGTGTTCTCTATTAGATAACTGTTTCCTAACTTGATCAGTGTCATCTTTTAGGAAACTGTTACCTAAGTGGATCAGAGTCATCTTTTAGATAACTGTTACCTAAGTGTATCAGTGTCATCTATTAGATAACTGTTACCTAACTTGATCAGTGTCATCTATTAGATAACTGTTACCTAAGTGGATCAGTGTCATCTATTAGATAATTGTTACCTCACTTGATCATTGTCATCTATTAGATAACTGTTACCTAAGTGGATCAGTGTCATCTATTAGATAATTGTTACCTAACTTGATCACTGTCATCTATTAGATAACTGTTACCTAACATGATCAGTGTCATCTATTAGATAACTGTTACCTAACTGGATCAGTGTCATCTATTAGATAATTGTTACCTAACTTGATAATTGTCATCTATTAGATAACTGTTACCTAACTTGATCAGTGTCATCTATTAGATAACTGTTACCTAACTTGACTAGTATCGTCTATTACATAACTGTTACCTAATTTGATCACTTTTTTCGTGAAAATCTTAGAACAACCTTCAAAGAAGAAAATTTTGGAACAATACAGAACAATTCTAGAACAACCTTGAAAATTGCGATACCTTTAAAGTGTGGTGCCAGCTTAAAAAAGTGTTTTTTTGTCATTGTCTCTGAAAGTTCCAGTCTCAGCCCTAAACCGTTTTGGAACAATGTAGAACAAAGCAAACAAGCCTCAAAATTGTTGTAACTCGAAAGTGTAGTGCCAAGTTCCTGGACGTTGAACGATGTGCGTTATAATGATACAAACATTTCCTGCTTAATACAAATATCATCTAAAAAAACGCGCTAAGAATACCCAAATGAACACGCGTATCAAATACGTCGTGTGTAACGGCCCTAATGTCGTTTGTTGGCAACAACGTTATCGAACAACGATACATATTAGAGTTCGTATGTAAACTGTATAGAATCACCAAACCAGTCAATATTTAATAATATTCAAGACCTTATTAAACCTTTTGGATTTTTTTTTTATCGCGTGTGACACATTTTCTGCAAGTAAAACGAATGAAAGTAACAATATTTACATATAATGTGCGCACGAAGTAACGAGTCAACGGCTTTTATCGTCGCGTTGATTTTATTTGAAAAGTCGTAAAAATAGATTGACACATTGTACACACATTACCCATACTGTTCATGATAAGGTATCACAATTTTGCCCATGTTCATTATGATAAATTAATTTTCAGGTGACTCTGATAAATGGCAATTAATTAAATTATATTATAGAAGTATTTTTGTATCCTTAGATTCAGGATTGATAAAAATCAAGATTCTTTATTTTCTGATAGCTTTTCAAGAAAATCAAATAAATTATCAAGTAACATGGTGTAATTTATCAAAAATAAATTGGTAGCTTATTCTTTTTTGAACAATCTTATACAATTTTGAACAATTTTAAGGAAAATAATTACATTTGTATTCATCTGAATACTAAAGCTGATGCCCTAATGAAGTCCTGACGATTGAAATGCTAAATATAACGATAATCTCAACATGGAGGTAATGTATGCTATAAAAAACATTTAACAAATAATAATACAAGTTACTTGTGATTACCTTAAGCTCCTTAGTCAGGTGGTAAGTAACAATAGTGGTGAGGGAGGAGAAGAATGGAGCCAGGAACACACACACATTCCTGATGTCGATTGTAATGTTCAGGAACTGCATGATGTTGTATAGTGTTGCTGAAGTGACCATGAGGCCTGGGTAGATTGTTCCTGTAAGTATACTCTTGGTTATAGACAATATAATGCAAGAAACTCTATTGCACACCTCAAGTAGTAGTAGTTTTCAACTAGTTTTCCATCTGCGGCTTCGCCTGCATGGAATTTAGTTATATTGTGCGACTTTTTCGCGATAAAAAGTATCTTATGTCCTTTCCCAAGTTCAGTTCTATCTTCATACCGAATTTCATCAAAATCGGTTCAGTGGTTTAAAGATGAAAGCATAGCAGAGAGACAGACAGAGTTACTTTTATAATTTATAATATTAGTAGGGATTGGAGGTCTTATCGCTAAGGGCAATCTCTTCCAGACAACCAAGAAAAAGAAAGGAGCATTGGTAGCTATAAGGGTGGGGTGTACATACAATATAATGTAGCAAAATTGTTAAACATTATTGGTAAATTTGATTATTTGCAAGTACATACCTGGTTTAAGAATTTAATTTAATTTTTTATTTCATACAGGAAACATAATGATACAACTGCAGTAATAATTACTTATACCCTATATTTTTTAAAGATTCTGTTACATAATTAAACTTAATATCTACCATTTTCTAATACAGTAGAATCAATAATATGTACTATGGAAATCAAATATGTTTTGTAGAGGCAAAAATCTTTTAGAATCAGTTCTGTTGTCATTAGATATTATACTTACCACCAATAATACGACCAAGTGGGTACCATGCTCTATCATCAAACCAATTGTGGAACTTGTAGAACCCTTCCTCTGTGAGGAACCTTGTTGTTCTATAGTTGAAGTATGGATCAAACTCGTGGATTACACTTTCAAATCGAAGCACAGAGAAAAGGCGCGTAGCAAATGCTAAAAAATATATTTTGTTAAAATAATTGTAATACATGTAATTATCATGTTGAGTGAGATAATTTAATTTTCAGTGAAATTAAACTCTAAACAAATCACATGGAGCTTAATGATTTTCGGCAAAGCTAGTGATACTATGGTTAACTTATTGATTTCTCAATTTTATTACTTTGACAATTTGATAACAGCAAAGTCAGCACGTTGGTTAGTTTACGATCATTCAGGTTCGACCACGTAAGTCGAAAAAATTCCATAAACCCAAGTGATGCCCATGTCGAGAGTTTGTTAACCTGGCTAACTTTGTATATTGAGCAAAATATCAATGATAAAACCATGCTTCCTTACATAAAATCGCTGCCATCGATAAAACAGCCAGTTTGATGAATGTTAGTTGTTTATCCGAAGAGAGGTGAGAAAACCTCGTCTTAGGATGCGTTTCTGCAGTCATGTTGACCGATTTTATTAAACACGATTTCCTAAATATAACATAAATAAATACCACAAACGAGATCGCTGTAAAAGAAAATGTTCACCGGCAACCTAATAAAATTTTGTGAACACAAACGTAACTTCACTTTTTTGCTTGACGGTCACAGAGTTCGCCGACGTCGCCGGTGACAGCTCACGGGCAGCGTGGCATTGAAAAGTTGCCATTATTATCACAGGCTAAATACAAAATGTACATGAAAACATAGGTAAAATAATTGAACAGATATTTTGTTCCTTCATTTAGTTTTATAGTCTTTCTTTGTAATTTCATGTATTCTTTATAGATTTAATAATAATATGAGAATTTCAAGATTTCATAATTTTGAGGAAATTGAGATTGTGACAATAGCTTAGAGACCATAGATCAGTTAGAGACATTTATGTCGGTGCGGTTCTGTCACCGTCACCACTTCAATTTCTGACATTGAAAATTTGGCAGCCCAAGTCAATCTGTCAACCAGTTTATCAATGTCAAAGATGGAAATCGGTCCTTTCACCTTTGATTCTACCCAGCCGTCTCCAGCATCTTTACATAGACTGAATTGAGTGAATTGACCCTTTATATCTCAGCTAAATAATGAAATAGTATTGTAACTGTAGGTATAATGTTAGCAAGAAGATTAATAAGGTATTTGCGGGTACTTAAACCAATTACTACCGACATCTAATTCAAATTTGACCAAATACGGATAGATCTTGTCAGTCAGTGACCGCTCACTGTTTCGGATTGCTCATTAGCTTGGTGACTAATCAGTTTGAAGTAGACAGAGTCCGGTTATGTCGTACTGATTGTGATAGTGATAAGGAGAAGTGATGTCCGACGGTGATCCATCTCTTGAAGAAGACATCCCGAAACCTTTGTTGGCGAGGCCAGAGGAGCATGTGTTTACGCCGAAGATAACGACTCCAATCTTCGCGGGCAGCGTCAAGTTACCCCACAGGAGGTCCGACGCGGCTGAAACGGAGTCCTTCCTATCCGATTCACAACGGAATGAACTTGCGTTCCAACAGTTATTCCAGGATGGAGATGGGGAATTTACAGAGGTATTTTTTTATTTATTAATTACATATAACAAGTTATTAAAAACTGGGGGTTTCTTAAGCCTACTGGCGAATATTTGCTTAAAAAGAAACTTGATAATTGAAAATGACCCTGTGTTTCTTTTGTAGTGCTACATGCTAATTAAAGTGTCCTTAAGATTTGGTTTTTAGTAGACATAATATATATTTTCAGGGATTATGTTGAGCCATTATCATAAGTTGGTAATGAAATGTTGTATTGTCATTCAAAACACCATTACAATCTCAATTTTAATTCATGGCCAAACAAATGCTTCTGTACTGAGTCATTTCCTCAATGCCAGTAATTTTTAATTACGGATCAGGCATAGGTATTTTTAGTATCTTTTATGCATAATTTATAAACATTATGACCCTTGCACAGACAGATAATAATTTAAAAGAAAATTAGTTATATACACACAAATAAAAAAATTGCAAAAAATATTTAATGTACAAAAAATTTACCCCATTACAGTTATTATTATCATTAGTACAGATTGCTGAGTTTATGTTCCTGCCAAATGAGTAAAATAGTAAGTGATACAGGCAATATTTTGAAGTAGGTTGATTCAAACAAACTAGGTAGTTTTGGCAAGCTGCCATTATTATCACAACGGAACTTTAGGATAACCATATCTCATTGCCAATAACAATGCAGTAGACTTTGTATACTGCATGTATTTAATAGGAATTAAATTTGAAATATCAAATGATAAAATATTCATTTCGTATTTTAAAACAAATGATGAAGTGAACACTTTAAACATGAGCCAGATTTTTTTCTGAAATGTTTCTTAGCAAAAATTTTTACAACACTCATCTGGGTATGATGTTGTTGTGAACACATTATCAATTGCAAAATATTATTAAATAATAATTATAATTAATAACATTTGTCTTAATGACAATGATAAAGCTAAAGGGATATTTATATGTGTTTTTTTTATGTGTAATAGTATTTTATATGAATTATAAATATTTATAATTATAAAACAATTATGTTTATTTATAATTATAATATATAAATGCATATAATTTTTCTAGCAATAAAATTATGTTTACTCAAATACCCATTGCTTTAAAACTTCACAATACTCAATTGATGAATGAATGACAGATGCAATTCAATTTCCTCAATGCTTCTTATACAGACAATGGCCTGAATGTGAATATGGTCAGTTGTGCCAATCAGATGGTTGTTGATAAATTATTATTGGCCTCATATAAATGATATACCCTCTTTGATTTATACACATCCTACGCCTAAATGTGGCTACTGCCCACTTGAGGAGATATAGAATAGTATCACTTTGATCAATGTGTTCTAAGTGCAAAAAAATTCATTTTTATTATGGTGCTCTATTATGGTGCCATTTGACTTTCATTTGAGTCTCCTATAATATAAATTGCTTTGTACTCCGCAGTTTATAAGTTACAAGCCAGAATCTTGGAATTTACTAAGGTAATGTAAATGATTTCTGCTATGTTTTATACTTGTAATTAAAAAAATATACACAGCAAATCCTAGTGCACAGATTTTGGTGTATGAGTGCTTATTAAATTCACAGGCCACAATCAAATCATTGTTTGCAAAGGCATTCTTTACATAGCTACATGTGTGTAAACCATAGCTGGTATTTAGTGGGAAATACCGATAAATCTAAGCAAAATAGGTACAATTAGATTACTAGCAAGTTATTTATACCCATTAGTAATAGACCTATTGTTTTCCTATAAACATCTCATCATTTTCATTTAAAACTTCCTTACTCCTTATGTGTATGTATAAATTACTATGTATGTAGTGGTAAAATACGCATGTATTTTGATAGTCATAAAGGAAAGTCCATTTTGTCCATTCCTCAGAATTGTTTTTAACTATATTTCCCAAGTTTTTTTTCATGACAAATGAATGGCCCTAGAATGGTACATACACTTTTTCGCGTGGACATTAATAATATCGCAAACGTACCCTCTCGATAATATGTAAAAGCAAAATTTACAAACGTCGGTCTGTTCTAATTAATTTAATATCAAACAGCTTCGCGTTAATGCGAACTGCGTGTAGCGCCGTGGGAATTCGTCGATGGTAAATTTGATAAACTATCCATAAATGTAAAAGGGACGCTCAGTAGGGTAGTTGGAAAGTGTTCCAGTTTGCTAAGAGCTATGGGAGTGGCTACTTGTTTTTTATACTGTCCTAATGTTATTGTGAAGTGCCCGTTATATTTAATTATAGGAATTGTGGGAAATTGTAAACACATTTCGTGAATAACTACATACCTAGGCACGAGTAATTAAATGTGGCGATCAATACTCAAAATTTAAAGGTTTGTTAACCCTTTAAGGCAGGGGTTCTTAAACTTTAAAGGCTACGGTACACTAACCAAGTACCTTTTATTTTAAGGAAACACATTTTTGACCCTTTTTTTACTTCGTACGTCTTTTTTGCTACATTTCTCTGATTCCCTGAAGTCGACCTATTTTTTGGGCTTCAAATGTGGAATATAATTTTGCTGGAATCCAAATGACGGGTCCACGCACTCCACGGAACTCAGTTCAAGAATTCCTGCATTAAGGTACTTAAGTAAGAATGCAATCATTAATCTGACTTGTTTTTCACTAACCTTCTCTTACGCTTACACTACTCTTAATCTTTATCATAATGAAAGAATAGCGAAAAGTAATTTGCATCACGCCATAGATTCATTTAGCTGACTTGCCCTAATATTTCAAAAGCTATTTTGAAGTAAAGCGATTGGTCGTAGAAGTACCAATAGAGGAAAAAAGCGTATAGGTAAAGAAGAGGTCTTTCGCAAGTAAGGAAGGTTTTGTGTTACCATTCAGTGGCTTAGTCCGTTTTTATTGGAAGAACAACCTTATGTTACACAGAATAAAATGCTATATTACTTAGGCCTGTGTAGCTGATGTGCAAACTTGTTAATATGCGTCGATTAATGAGTTCCTCAAAGTGATATTTCCATAAAAGATGATGATACATCGTATAACGAATGTAAAGGTTGAATTTAAGCTATCCTACTCGCTTACTTTAGTACTGAATAGTTTGGGCGTTGGGCAGATTCGAGATTTGACACTGCAAGAATTGTCTTATCAGTGAGATAGTCAGCGGATTAGATAATACGAATCTTATTATCTAGATAAACCATGCAAATATGTAATAGTGTGAGGTAATCTATTTTTATGTAATTAGGCTTGATTCAGCGTAGCTTAACTGATTACTATGTATAAGTCACCGCTCTACTAATTATTTCCTCGGGCATGAACCTTATTTCAATAGTTTTAATAGATAATAAAACTTTTTTACTTTTATGATCGGGTTCCATGAGCTACTAATTCTTATATGATTGGACCCTTTCTTTTACGGTTCTACAAAACCTTCGATGACGCAAATGTTGCGTGTCTTATATTAATACCACTGTTTTGTGATACCATTTACTCCTCCTCGCTTAGTTATCTAAGGTTCGGAGCCTCTCTGACTTGGATAGTCTTGACTTATGTATTCCGTAGCGCGTATCCCAAATATTATGCCATTAGTCACTCATCAAATAATAGATACAGACTAATTTTTGTTTGCGTTGGTTGGCATATCAGTTGTAATGCCAAAGGTTGAGTAACAAAGGTAACTAATATATGTATTGCGAACTTTCTGTGAATTATTGTTCTGTCGTTCTTAACTATTACTTCATAACACTGAGAATTACTATAGGTATAGGCGTATCATCTATTTTTATTTATCTCTCTTATAAACTTAAATTAAAAGAGACGCATACACCGGCCACTATCATTTCTGTCCCAATCTTTATGCGATGGAGTATTGAGTATTCCTAAGACAATTTAGGAAAAGCCTTCCCTTAGTTGAGGACAATACGTAAATTGCTGATATACTTACCAGTATGCTCCTCCCAGTAGTAGTTCTAATTAGGCTCCATCCTTGATTAAATATTACCCAATTCTTTGAATAAGACTCTTGGTTCACCATGCTGAACATAAACATGGTGCTATGTTCTTTTTATAGGTGCTTGTTGATTTCTGTAACCAGTTTAATCTTCATGGTAAATACGGCATATTTGGTGACAAATGTAACCAAAGATCGCATTAGTCATTTACAATAGATGATCCGGCTGAATGTGAACAATTAAATGATAAAACAGGATTGTTTTTATTATTAATACACCATGGCGCATACTAGTAAATATTAAACTTACATTTGCCGTGTAATTCTTTTATCCACTGAATAAACGAACACCTTAATACACAATTACACTGACGATGAGAATTTGTTTACTTAAACTAATTATACGAAGCATTCGTTTGTCAACGCTTCGGTAACGCGCACGTAAGATTCGTCGCGCTGCTGTGACAATGGGAAAATAGAAGCGTTGAGCCGCTTACATAATGTGAAAGAGATGTATCGTTTTTGAGATAAAATTCTTCTAAGTTATCGTTTCATGATAGCTAACCGAAGCAATGATTCAATCTCGTTGCGCGTCGGCGTGAAGGTCAGTGTCGTTTAACAAGAGTTTCCAAGTGCGGTGTAGTTTTCACCAGTGCAATTCTTGCCGGTCAAGATGATGAAGTGTTTTATCGACGCAGTCTTTTACCTCATCCACGATATGATATTGACCACTAATTTTGCACCACCGCATCCTCGAACTTGCAAAGTATGCGTTTGTCGTAGCCTTGCTTATCTAAATCTGTTAGTCCTTCAAAAGTCGTTCACTGTTACTTGTAGCTGTTTTCGGCAAGGCTATTTCTAATACTTCCTTATTTCGATTGAATTTTTACCGCGTTTTCATGTTCAGTTCGGTGTTGTGTTTGTGTCGTAGTGTGACTGATAATGATAAGAGATTCCTCTTTAAAACAGAGGGAGAAGGAGACAGAAGAGAGGATGGGGGACCTCCAGGCGATGTCCGTTCTCAGCACATACCAGGACAACTTGTCCCAGGACATGAACACCGACCGGTGAGTGTAGTTCGCTTTGTGTCGTGTGTTGTCCATTAATTAAGTTAATGTTTGTGTGCCTAACTTCCAATTAATGTTATCGTTATAATTTGCATGAGTCCCGTGTTTGCAACTTTTGATAACATGCTCTATACGTTTTAACTTTGTACAAGCGTTTAGTCAAGCACATTTTTCATTTAGCGTCTAATGTACCTAAATGATGTGTCACTTGCACTTCTGGATGTTGTGTCGTCGAACTGTGCTTGCTTAGTTGTCTGTGACGTCAGCATTTGTCATTCTTGGTGTCCTGTGTTGTGTTACTTACATCAGCTCATTTGGTTTGACTAATAATTTTAACATTTGAAATAAATAAATCTGGGAAGGGTGTAGTTAAAAATACATTCAGTACAGAATTAGTTGCTATAATTGATTTTATGAGTTATCGTTAATAGTAGTATTTTTTCTGTAAGGCTTTTCTATAATAGGCTCTGTATTGTCGAATTTATTTTTTATTATTTCGTAAACAATCTGTTGTATTATTTTAATTATCATGAATATTACACATTATCTGTATTCATTACGTAGTACCGACAAGAATACAGAAAATAATTTACTGCGAAAGAAAATTCTCAGCCCGTGTTTTTGATAGGTCGTGAATAGGTATAGGGATACCTAATGGAGGCACATTTAACTATTTCTTGACTTGCAGTAATTAGTCTAATTAGTTTATAATTCCCTTATAACATTAAATAAATACGACGAGTTAAAACGAGCAATATTAACATAATTTTAACAATTGTTCTCAGACTTTGGACTTGGTAATTCTTGAAGACAAATTCTTTGTGTATTGACTAACCGGTGAATTTGATGAACCATTTATCGTCAATTGGTAAATTGAATCCTGAGAATGATGAAAACCGTCAGTGGTTGATTATTATTCTGCTTCTTTGGCAGCATATAATTATGTAGAGATATACGTCTGTCGTACTGTCGTAGTCTTGGCCATAAGGTCAAGTTTAAAATTATATTTTGATTGAAGTTCTAATACTACATTAAGTGCAACGTCATCATGCAGTTTTCAGGTCTTCACTTTTCAGGAAATCTAATAATATTCAGTGATATTATTTTACGCTTCCTTTTTGTATAATTGAAAATATTGACCAGTAACTATATAAAAAAAACAATAATCCATTTCCGGGATATTGAATAAACTGGTAACAGTCCGATTGAAACTAATAACATACGATTCCCATGCCATATAAATGTAGGGTCGATTTATTAACCCATCCGGTTTGAGTCTAGTATCATTTGTAAAGTGGGTGTGGGTAAAGTTCCGAAGGGCTATTGCGTCGTGACATGATTTATTGTAGCCGTACCCGTTGTTATATCTGATCACCGTGGTCTGTTACAGGAAGTTTCTGGCTTCAGACCTTGATAAACCTGGAAGGAATTCTGTTTCCTCCCTTCCTTTCCTATTATGTGTATTATACGACTTTTTCTTAGTCGTGCACGTTTGACAGAGGTCGTGGTTGTTTTTATGACGATGGGAGGTAGTTCTTGTCCTTGTTCTAAGACGTTACGGCGTGGGCTATAGTACTCCATCTTTTTCGATTGGTTGCATTCCTGGCACACTGGACGACCGTGGCTTTGGTTGCCTCTTCTATGAGGATTGTCCAGTGAAGTGACTGTCCTCTGTTACGCTTACCATCCACCGTGCCTTGCAGTCCTTTACAAGCCTTTCATACGACTTCTGCAGAAGATATGGATAGAGTTGTTTTTAGTTTTACATGTTTGACTTCATTTGAATCTAACAAAATTTTATTTTAGGTTGGAATTGTTTTAATTTTTAAATATGTTGATACTTTCCAGACGTTACAATGAGTTTAAAGTACACAATACTCGCATATTGGTAATGATAGTGTTTGTAGTTGATATCAGCGGCACGTTAACCTGGGGCGGACGGTTATTGGATGGTAATTGAGTGGCGTCACCACCGCTATAGTTCGTCGCTCACGCTGAATGAGTCGACCATTATTTAACGTTATGAATATGGTTTTTTTCCTGAATATTAAGTAGAGACAAATGATTTACCATTTCAATACTAAGTTCTAATTTTAATTTGGTTTTAATTTGTTTTTCTTTGGCTTATTTAAGATATTTTTACGCACGTTGTAAAAGATTTCGTACGATTTTTTATGGAAGTAATTTTACTCTTTAAAGGATTTATTAAGTTTTTTATGGAATTGAAGTGAAATGATGATGACCATAAAATTTATGTATGAAATTAATGATTATTATAATTTGATTCTATTATTTCAAAAACTTATTCTTTAAGTTCAAAAGATATTTAAATTGTGGAGTCTTTATTGAATTACATTATTTGACATAATTTTAATACCTGTAACATTTTATACTTATCAGCTGCATGTGTATGTTTTACCTATAAAAAGTTTAAAACTTTTTTAACTATAGGTAGTGTAACAAACGTTTACTATCGTCGAAGAAGTAGCAATTATCTAATTTAATGTTCCACCTTTACGTGTTTTTGGGGCACTTTTACAAGGGCAGATGCATGTGGGAATGTTCCGAGCGTTTCAATGCTGGTTAGGGCTTTATCTGAATGAGGGAGGTCAAGGATAAGTTAGTACCTAAGTGATAGCTTAGCTGTGATATCCTCGGGGTTTTATAGTTTTATGTTATAGCATTTATTTTCGGAGGAAATATTGTGACCAAAGTTGCTGCAATGACAGTTCTGGCGATGTTCTTTTTTCTAAAAAAATCCATGCTCAATATACATTGTAATGACAATCTTGTTTTTTACAATTCATTTTATTAGCATAATGATTCCTTATCGAATACTTACATGACTGTGTTTAACAGTTAACAAAATGTGCTAAATTACAATATTTACTTTCATAAATGTCAGTTAGGTACCTACTAATCTTCGACAGGAGTAAAGTAACATTATTTCAAGCACCATAATCTTCATCCTATCACCTAACTAACAATATGCTTGAAATGCGTGCAGAGTAATGAACAGCATGACTTACAAACAAGTCCACAGATTAATGATGCGTATTTCAGAGACAATGGAAGCGAAGCGTCGACGCGCGCGGCGGAGGAGTGCGGGTGTTCCGAGCCCGCTCTCCCGTATGACACCTCCAATAATAATGGCAAGGCCACGGCTAACCATTGCTCGTAAGTACACTGTAGGAACAGTAGACGCAGCACGATATCATCAAAATCCCGCACAAAAACACGTAGATAAAGACATTACTGTTGTCCAGCGTTGCAAGACGTCCCGCTTTTGGCATATTTTTTTCAAAATTTTTGGTTGTTTATTTTTTTTACTATGTCACGCTTCCATCATAGAAAACCGATTTTTTTACGCAAGAATTTTCGAAATCCTACAAAAATCTGGCAACGCTGCTGTTGTCCCTAAACTTTCATCTTCATTGGAACAATTTATTTAGTCTTTGACGGATTGGTTTATCTGATTTTCATCTTTCAGTGACTAAATGTCTTTCATAAGTACTATCCGCTCGTTTAAAGTACCTACATACCTATTAGAAGAGTGTGTACTAGTGCTGCCATCTGTCTAGTGTATCTTTGAAAATTTGATTTACATATCCCATTCTATCCTAAGGAGTTTATACATAAAATATGAATTCGTCCACGAATCCCCAGAACCATTCCGATTAATGTGTAATCGGAAATAAAAACTTGTTATCAACATTTGGAATAAAAACTTGTTATCAACAACAACATATAACTCAGATTGATATATTTTGTTAATAGCTCATTTTAGATTAATAACGGTCTCCTTGTTGCGTTAGTGGGTAAATCTCTTTTAGGAAAAATGTGTATTTGAGTAATTGTTACGACGATAATTAAACGAATTGCTGATACTTTTAATAGCCACATTTTAATTACCCTTTTTATTAGGTAATTATCTGCAGTATTTAGGTAATTGATACCTTTATCTTTTATCTTATGAATGGCGTCTATTACCTCATTGCAAATGCATTTTGCTGAAAAAAGAAACAAATTGACATTATAAAGATGACCTCATTATTAAGCTTATTATTTTAGGTTCAAAAAAGGTTAAACTATGTAAAATAGCATTATCTCTACTAGAGGCAAAATTTATTCATTCATGTACTTTTAAATATTTCTCCAAATTTATGTTTTCATGGTGGTGTAATGGTTACATGGTTATTTTATTATTATTTGGTGATAATTATGGTGGTCATGGTTTTCGGCGATGGGTTATGGAATACATTAGAATTCTGAATATTTTGTTATTGTATATTTCTCTATAGTAGTGTGTTTATATTTTATGTTGTTGGTACGAGAATACAGAATGTTATTATAACAGCGTTCCTGAGCATAGCACATGTAATATTGTTAGCGAAGTACCACTGTTATAATGGAATTGTTCACACGTTAATTTAACATACTGATTAATATACTTACTACTTAATATACTCATAAATTTAAACTTTGGTATGTGATAACATGGAACTAATGGCATTGTAAATAAATGTCCTTTTAGCCGAATTTAATTTCGCGGTTCACAGTATCCTATGTAAATCAGATATCAATAAGCAGTAATGAGTGGTTAATAGTCCTTTTGCTATTCAAACGTCAGTCATTTTCATCAAATATGCTCAATTTTAGGTAATATTATGACCCTCGGTGTCATTGACCATGAAAAGCAAAAAGATATGACATTATTTAGTGTCACTATTATCATGAACTACACGATAAGCGACTGTTTGAACACAAGTTATGGAATATTTCGAGTGTTTCTGTAACGCTACGTCGGGACTATTTTTAAATTAACTGTTGATAGTTTATTTTTAATCATATGATTTTATAGTGTGCCCAGTGTCGGCTGCTGCGCTGGTCGCGATCGATAAGGGCTTTCATAGTTTTATAATAAAATGTATATCAATTTGTGAACTAAGGGATTTACCTTACAGAGTGCAATGTCAATGGTTTATTAAGAAATGCTCAAAAAGAGCAGTTTATGACCATGTATGTATGTAGAGTTAATAGATAGTTGTAGAATTAAATCTTATTACGTATTATGATTTTGAAGTTTATCTATGTAGGTAGGTTAGTCTGGAGTAAATGGCAGAAAAATTTACGTCGTGTAAGAAATATTTGAAAAATGAGTAAATGTTAGATTGTAATAATATTGTCCAAGTTTTTAATAACAATTAACTTTTTTTGTTCCTTTTTAATTTAGTAATAAAACGGATGTATTTCCAGGATAGTGATGGGCGGTATCCTGAACAACCCGTCGTTGAGGTTCAACGATGGGGTGCGGTCGGTGGACTTCGTGCTGGTGTGGGAGGCGGGCAAGGAGAACGCTAACTCGGAGGAGGCGCGGGAGAACCGCAGGGTGTTCGAACAGAACCTCGAGAACGAGGGCCTGCAGCTCGAGAGAGAGGCGCCGGAGAATCTGTATGGACTGCATTTTGTTAAAGTGAGTTTCAAATGTTTGAAATTACGCTCTAGTAGAAGCGGCTTAATCATGGATGCATGCGCAGTACGTATGTATGTAGTGTCATTATACGCGCGTAGTTCACATAATACGTGTAGGATTTGATGAATTAAAGCTATTATTGTAATAAAGCCTTTATTAAAATTAAATACAGTTAATTAGCTAGTTGAGGGCACATGCGACGTGGCTGACGATTAATTATGCATTGAGGTTAAAAATAATAATAATATTTCGTTCAGTATTTCCTTGATTATTATATTAGTATTGTACCTAAACTAGCTATCTACACTCGCTTTGCTTCGGGGAACGTATACAAAAAGTGATCTAGTCTATGTCCTTACCCTTTAAAACTATTCTTTTGCAAAGTTACAATTAATTCGGTGCAGTAGTTTAAGCTTGAAAATTATTTGTTATTATTCTACAATGTCTGGACTTTACAAAGGTTAAGCTAGGGACTTGACACTCCCAAGTCTAAAGGGCAGACATATTAACAAAATAACGTTATATTTTCCAGATACACGCACCAATTATGGTCCTCAGGGATTATAGTGAAGTACTGAAACTAAGGATGCCGATGAAAGTACGTAAAAAAATTGTTTAATATAATATGTTACGGGCAATGTTAGTGTCACGTACTGAGCTGATTGTTTAGATACGTTCAGTGGCATAGAGTAACATGCTGGCACAGTGTAGCGGTGTAAATTTATTATTTAGCGTACAGAGTAATTAACCATTACTTAATTTTTTTAAGTTAACCTAATTTTTTTTACCTTTAATGCTGGGAATGAAAATCTAGTTTCACTGGATACTTGTTAGTCAAACTACAATATGAAGTAAAAAAAAGTTTTTTTTATATAATTTTTATTGCTCCAGAAGTGTTAAAAAAACATTGTAACAGAAAATATCTCTGTTTGAAAATATAATGAGATACTTAATATAGAAACTTCAACCTCTCAATAAAGTGTTTGTTAGACAAACCGTTACACTGTGCCACTTGGGTTGCTTATTTGGTTGTGAAGTATTAAATTTAATGTTAAGTACTAGTTGCAATCACAAATACCTTGGCATATACCTATAATTTTGTGAATACAAGTTGGCATAGTATTTATATAGTAGTTGGCATATATCAAAAGTAAATCAAATAATTTTCTATCAATACATGTTGCCAATTTACTAACTACGCCATAAAATATATTTAAAATCTCTTAATTTCTCCTTAAACAACTTCTCTTCCCTTTAAATATAAAACAAAATATTATGTTATTGATTCTATCTTTGTTCTCTTATACCTTTATATTTCCTTATTTTGGTATTATAGATGTGTTTGAAATGCTTCAGTCTGTTACTAGATACACTATGGTGGTATGGTGTGAACACATTGTGTGTGTGTGTGTGTGTGTGATGACGTCACACATGTGACTTGTTAATTTGATACTAATCGGTTACATCAGTTTTGGTAGTCATTGGATTATATGTATAGTCAATACAGTCATATTGTTGATCATCATTATAATTTTTAACGGGTCAATGCATTGGTTTGGCATTATGCTTATAAAATTGTTTAATCTTAAAAAAGTAATAAGTGTGGTAAAAATAAAAAGTATACGTCATAACAATGTGGTATTCCACTGCATCTTAATATTAGAATTCAGCTGTTAAGATGATTCCTTTGATGTAGCCTTGGAAAATTAAAATCGTTCCCTTAGTTATATTTTGTTTCTTGCATTTTCATTAATATTAGAAGAATTCAATTTGCAAAAGTAACATAGTGATCACCCTACCTACTACAATCTCTTAGAACAGTTTTATTGTAACCGTAACAGTATTATTTTGTACCAAAATCTCCATAGGAAATATCACCGTAGATTATGATAATACGTCTGTTTATCGTACAGACATTTCAGTACAAAATAAAGTAGTAAGATTACAATAATAGGGTAGTTAGTAGTAGAAGAAGTGTCACATAAAGTATAGTTTTGATGGCAGGCGCCGGCGCCGGCGCCGTCAGTTTCCGTTGCCAATGTCTTCACGCCATACAACTATACACACGGCCAGAGTGTAGCACAGCAACGGTGTCTAACTGTATGTACTCGTGCGTTCGTAGGAATGCAGTAAGATACGAAAACATGGGAGGACGAATGCGATACTGAATGCCGCCATGTATATGTCTAAGGTATGCAGATGTCGTGACCGCGTATGCCGCTCGCTTCGCTAATTCATGCTTTAGGTCGATGGTGCTAAGGTTCAGTTTGCTGTGGTGGCATGGGCGTGGTTTGGTGTGCGCTGAATTACAATAATAGTACCCTAAAATCCTATTTAGATTTTTTGGTATTAATGTGACTATTTTATTGGTTTTTACATTATTGATTATATTGTATGTTTTTTAGCGCACACTTTTAAGTGATAAAACAAATTATGGAAATGATATAATAGTGGGATTCTGCGTTATTTTCCTTTTAATTGAAGGTGCATGTGGGCAAATTATTATAACTATATTGAATGGGATAAAATCTTGATTAATAACCGGTAGTATTATGTAGTACAACATCCATAATAGTCATTCTTATATAATAGAATACTACATTTATAGAGTAAAATGTTGAGTTGAGTTGTGCATGTAAGTAGGAGTAAATATTTGGTGTTGAGTATAACCGCTTGTAGACAATAATAATAATAAGTTGTGTATGGTCTAAAATTAATATTTGTGTTGTGATAAGTATAACTAACTGCTGGTATTGAGTGTAAAATTGATTTGGCGATGAGCCAAGTAGGTATTTTCGATGGGAATTGGTTATTTATTGTGTTCCATTGTGAGCAATCATGAATTACTTTTGTAAACATTGCTCGAAAATTTTAATTGTTGTGGGTTTCACGGTAATTCGTAGGTCCACGCTCAAATTATTCACAGTTAATGGTTTGGTTATAAAATAAATTTTCAAGTGAAGTCAATGTCTTGTAACTCATGGTTGCTACGATGGTTCGTCCAAGTATTGCTGGATAATATTAAATTATATATACGACTTTATGGTATTGTGGTAAGGGTGATTATAGCTTGTACGGCTGAGGTATATGCTGTTATTTATGCTGCGTAGTCCGACGCTGTCATATCATCGACAAAACTTATTGTATCGGGGATTGCACAAACAAGAACCTTATTGCGTTGCACTAAGACTTTAAATAGTCATTGTTCGGTATCATTGCATACATCTGATTATAACAAATCAGTATGTGATATAGTTTTTCATTCAGTAGCAAATGAAACAATATTTCAATTAAAGCATAAACGTGTGTAACTTTGGCTTATGGGTAACTTCTTGCATTGTAACAGCCACTAACAAGTGCATACGATTTTGGACTTTAAAGAGTTGTGAATAAGGTTGTTTGACTGCAGTACGCGATGCTGAAGGACGTGCACGAGAAGACAAACAGTCTAATAGACCGAGTAGACGCGTGGTGGGAGCGGCTCATGGGCAAGATCAGAGTGGACCCCGAGAAGTTCCCCGAGAGGAAACACAGGCTCACCGCTATATACTCCAAAGACAAGGAATATTTGTAAGTTACATGTGTTTTTATGACCAGAATATGACAAGAACGCAATGTTTTTCGAGCTTATGTATGTTTAAATGTCCATTTCTTTGGCACGATCATCAGCCCAAACGGTTTCAAGGATTTCATGTTTTGGCTAAAATGGGTCCTAAGGGTGGATACAGACTGTTTGAAATAGTTGACATCTTCCAGCAGTTGCGAGAAATCTAAGCTTCACACAGGAGCAGCTTAAAGTAGTTCGATCGTACAATCAAGTACACTCTATTCTGCAACTTTTCTCTGTTCTTTCTCTTTTCTGTAACTTTCTCTGCTGGCAGTGACTGCTTAAAGCTGTCCATCTATATCTAGCCTTCTAAGGCTACTAATAACTACTATTACTACTAATCTACACTCTATAGATGCGTTATAAATACACCTGTTCATCAGATTCGACACATCCGCCGACTGTTTCTGGACGCCGTCGATCCGCTCGCGCATCGTGCAGTTCATCCTGGACCGGAAGAAGTTCTCCGACAGCGCTGACGACTTCGCCTTCGGAGTGGCACGACTCATCTCCAACGGAACATATTCTGCTGCGTATCCGCTACACGATGTATGTACTATAGCTGGGCCATTACAAACGTGCAAACTACGTCATCAATCATTTTATCATATCTCTCATTCACACTTATAGGTGTATCGGAACTCTCGCTGGAATGTGGGAGTGAGACGTAGTCTGTAGTCGTAGTAGTAGTAGTCTGCACGTTTGTAATGGCCCAGCTATAATGGTAGATATAGAACAAGATATCTGCACATCGTGTAGGATGACTGTTAGAGAATGCTAGTTAGCATTACGTCTGCCAGTCTGTTTTTTTATTTTGGGGCTCAATAAAGTCTAATAAATAAATTTTCTAGATGTTAGACGGTTGGCTTTAGGCCGACCTATGAAGTGACTGCTCTTAGGTGGAGTTACCGGCTCGGACCGATGTTAATATAAATGATGTGTAATATATTTTAAAGGGACAGAGTATGGTTTAGGTATGTAGTTACGGAAACTCCGTCATAGTTAAAGTTGACTCATATGATGAGCACTTACTAAAGATACATGAAAATCGATTGCTTGGAGTACTTGACATGAACTACTAAGGGATCAATCCAACTATGAGGGATAAAATATGTTATAAAGGTTTGCTTGGTCTTGTAGTATTTATAAAGCTGTTGTTCCACCAGGGTGACCTCAAGACGCCGGGGTCAATGCGTCACCTGCTGTATGAAGAGTGGGCGAGCGTCTCAAAGTGCCTCAAGTACCAACCGCTGGATTACGTCAAGGATTACTTCGGGGTTAAAATTGGCAAGTAACTTCAATTCGAATCTTAACTTGGAGAGAAGCGTTTTATGTTCAAGGTCATGTTGTTAATTAGAACATACGATTTTACGTGTAACTGATATTCAGTTTTTTTTATTAATTAATATAATATGTTTAATATAGTGTTTGTTCTCGTCTTTTGAAATTGTGTGTCAATCAAATTATATTCCTATTTTCTGATAATGATAATGCCCATGTTACCAGGTCTATATTTCGCGTGGCTGGGCTTCTACACACACATGCTGATCCCGGCGTCTATCGTCGGTCTCATCTGCGTCATATACTCCGCGGCCACGGTGTACTCTAATAAACCCAGGTAACGTCCAATACAATTCAAATAGTAAAGAAGTAAAACAGTAGTGATTAATAGGAAAATAAAAAACCTGACTGCTAAAAATTTTACTTGTATTTGCCTTGATAAAATAGTATATAGCCTGTGTTATTCCAACACTCCACATAAATCTAATGACTGCTCGTATGTTATAATTTGTTAAGCCGTTTGGGCTGTAAAGGTTGTAGTAGCTTCTAAAATAAATGGACTCGCACGCGCGCACATCGACTCGTACGCACACACGCACACACACACATATGCACGCACGCACACGTACGTACATTTACACGCGCTCACTCCCCCCTTCACACATAATATTCCTAAAACTCCATATTATCCCTGAATATTAGTAGCATTATTCTGTATCCGCAGCGAAGAGATCTGCAACTACAACTCGCCGATCAAGATGTGTCCGCAGTGCGACTACTACTGCGACTACTGGGACCTGCGCGCCACCTGCCTGCAGTCGCGGTTCACGTACCTCTTCGACAACCCCACTACCGTCTTCTTCGCCATCTTTATGAGCTTCTGGGGTGAGTGAAACTAGTCATTGCCGTTCTTAACCCTTTAACATCTACCACTAACTACTAATACACCTGAAAGCTTTAGCACGTGAATTTTTTCGAAAGTTGACAATACGCGTTTGTACCGAAGCTTTTGTGACTGATACGTACGAGAACACGAAATGTACGTATCTTATAATCAGTTAGGTGCACATCCGTCTTTGTTTTATGGCATATTCGAGCTCTTGGACTCGTATGAATTTAAATTTTTTTTGGTAGATGCGAAATTAAATTTTGTCAGCCATTCATCGCCTCCTTGAGGTTGAGGGTACATGTAACTTAATAGTATAGACGGAATTGATGACGTGTTATATCAACGACTGATTACGTCATACTCCAGCGGCGTGTTTCCTGGAGATGTGGAAGCGGTACTCCGCGGAGATGACGCACCGCTGGGACCTCACCGGCTTCGACGTGTACGAGGAGCACCCGCGCCCGCAGTACCTCGCCCGCCTCGCGCACATCAAGAAGACGCAGGTGACCACAACATATTGTTACCCTATCACAAAACAAATAACTTGTCACTGAATTGACGCATATTTCATTGATATATACGTTTGTTCATATATACCTGTATAGTTGGAAAGATCTAAGTATAATTTTATTTGTATTTAATAATTATTATTGAGTCGACACTCGATTGTGCGAGTGAGACAGGGTACAGATTTTTTTAAATTCTTTCCCCCATTTTGCAACAGTCGAGATTTGTTTTTTTTAATGATTACTAGTTAAATAAATAAAATCTCCGGTTTCCATACGTAACTTATTGAGCTTTTAAATAATAATTATTGCGCTGTGTTTAAAGCGCGGTTTCAGAATAGCGTTTTTTACGTACGTATAGGCGCGGCTTTCGACACACGCGCAACTTATACGGGCGTTGACGCGTTTCTAACGTTAATACTGACAGAACGCCATTACGGATTCGAGCAAACACGCCGAAAAATGTCAGTTTACGCGCGTCCGGTTGTTTGAAGCGCATACGTTAAAACGACCGTATACGCGCAGAAAACTATGCTAGTCTGAAACCGCAGTAAATAAGTAAATTTTGTTCCTCCTCCAGCTAAACGTAGTGACGGGCGAACGCGAGCCGATGGTCCCGTTCTGGCGCATGCGTCTCCCGGCGACGCTCATGTCGTTCAGCGTGGTGGCGCTGTTGGTGTTGCTGGCGCTCGCCACCGTGCTGGGCGTCGTGCTCTACCGCATGTCGCTGCTCGGAGCACGCATCCTGAGGGAGGAGGACTCCATCATCACGTACAGCCCGATCATGTTCACGACTGCCACGGCTGCCTGTATCAATCTCGTGTTTATATGTATTTTTAATTATGTAAGTGGGTGTGATTTTATGTAATGTTAAGTAATGCTCCTTATAAGTGTAATTTCTACGAAAAAAAGAGAAAAAAGGTGTAGTGTCACATTTTACTGTTCGTTTCTATTTGAAACAAATTTCTGATATTTAAGTTTTGAAATAAATTAACATTAAAAACACGGCTTTAGCTAAAGAGATAGTTATGCAGGAAAGATTTTTTATAGATAGATCCGGATTTGTATTTTTCTGTTGATTACTACAAGTCAACTACTTAGCAAGCGAAGTACAACACACACACACACAGAGAAGGAGATAGAGGTAGAGAAAAGGACGGAGAGATAGAGGGGGAGAATTAATCGTCATTTCTCGTCCAGGTGTACCAGTACCTCGCAGAATGGCTGACGGAGAAGGAGCTCCTGCGAACCCAGACGGAGTTCGACGACTCACTGACCCTCAAGATCTACCTGCTGCAGTTCGTCAACTACTACGCGTCCATCTTCTACATCGCGTTCTTCAAGGGCAAGTTCGTGGGCCGGCCCGGCGCCTTCGTCACTATCTTCCACCATAGACAGGAGGAGGTAGGTCTACTTACTTACCAACATACATATACCTCGTTTTTTCGTCGTGACTTAAAAGGTAAACAATCTTACAGTGTATTTTTATTGTAATTTTCGATTTAAAAATAAGACAGACACAAATTAAAAGAAATTAAAGAATAAGCAATAATTTAATGTTAAAATAAATTTCTGTATACTTCTAAATATTTTTTTAAATTAATGAAATGAATAAAAGTAGTGCCAAGATTGTTTACCTTTTAAATCACGACAAAAAAAACGAGGTATAATAGGGGAAAT
>LGAG01000090.1:90003-104643 GCA_001278395.1 Lerema accius
AGATCAGAGTTAAAAGTGGAGGATGAGTAAGCCATCTATCACTCGAGCATCCATCAACCCTGATATTTAGTGGATATTCTCTGACAATATTGTGTCGCATCTATCATATTAGTGTGATTCAGATTGTATTGTATGGCTAGATTATTGATAACATCGAATTAAACCCCTCTAAAAAACATCTATTTCAGTGAAAAGAAATGTCACTTATCAAAAATTGTAATTTGTCACCACTGATACATAAGTAGAGTTTAACTTCCTTCTAACGACGTTTAATTTAATTCCAAAACGAAGCGTCGTTTCACTTATTTTCCACTGTAATGACAGTCTTGCAAATACGTCATATAAATTGTATCTGAACGTAATTTATAAGATTTATTGTACTGATGTAAAGAGCGAAATCTTAATATTATTTCATAAGTCTACACTACGAGTATGACCCTGTTGGGAGTAATTGTGTGTTTATGACGTCTCGTAGTGTACCTCTAAGCGCAAATAAATTCATTTTCAGCCTTTCTGCATTCAGTTGATAACCAAGGCTTAGTAATAACATTAACCTAACTATATATCATATAAACTTTGACCTCTAATAAACGATAGAAGTTTGCTTCCTACGCGCTGTCTGTAGGCAGAAATTATGTTATTTGTGTGAAACCTGCTTATTGTGTCTAGGGATATGATCATCTATCAGGTTTGTGTCGGGCTGTCAGATAATGCGGGTAGGAGGAGTGGTAAAAAGATTTCGTTTTAACATTCGTATGCATTGTGTCGTAGGGTTTAAGCTTTTCATATTGACTACCTCCACGTAATAACGGAACTTACAAAAGTGACTTTTTTTCTACAAGTTGCTTTATTTGGATGCCTTCAGCATCTAGGTAAATACCTACCTATGTTAATAAGAAGTGTAAAAACTGTTTTCAAATGTATGATACGGCTGTTGAAAGACCTCGTATATATCTGTAATACCTTTTAATACCGTTTGGAATACCTTTAAATCCTGGAGTACGACTCGGAGAAAATCGGGTTTGTTGCCATGTGGACGGTAAATCGATACAACGAGGTAAAACATCAAAGTTGGGACACCGTCTATACTATGTGTTTAAGTATAGGTTTATTGAAGCGAAGCGAGCGCTAGTGGAAAACTAGTAGGTTTTCTACTGGTGAAGAAAAATACTACTGGATATTATTACCTCAGTGCGAATCGCATTTCACCGAATATTTTGATAAAAGAACACATGGATGTTTTCAGCTTAATCATTAGATAGCACTCATTTGCGATAACAATGGCAGGATGTAACGTCCAAGGTTTTTTGTACACTGTATATTACCTGCAGAGTACACATTGTTAATTTTCTCTTTATCTATAACCGGTACAGGTGTTTCAAATATATAAATTATATTCAAATATATAAATGTGTTTGATTCTTGACTGTGAAATTTTTTTTGATGCAATTAGTCTTAATTTTAGGTATATATTTGACCATTACAAAATTGTGAAACAATTTCATAAGTTGTGGTTTTCAGTAAAATTTCCGAGAAGTACCTATAATAATTTAATTTAAGAGAAATACATTGGTAACCAATTACTAGTTCCAAAATTTATCATTTTCACAGCTTGTAAAAATAAGCGCCAAACGTGGTTTCGGGGAATCGAAAAATGAATTTGGGGTTGGTACCTACACCTAGCGGCAGTTTAATATGTATTTATTCTGCATAATATTAGCTGTTAATTAAAGGTCCCCCTGTTCCAATATATTAAGAACACTGCAATTCACCTGCATGGAAAACTAGTACTAATGAATATAGAAACGAAAAACCAAATTGCCAAAAAGTTGGGAGGAAAGGGTGTAAAATTATGTAGCCTAAATAATAATAAATAAATAAATAAATGTTTGTTACATTACGCCAACAATAACACTTAAAAAAATGGGTAACTACAAAATGTATATTATTGCTGTTCGTTAGTCTCGCTAAAACTCGAGAAAGGCTTGTATTTGGGGAAGTTCAGGGAAGGTTTAAAAGGTGAGTAATTATGAAATAATTATTAAATTTTTTTTATTGATTCTAAGGCGATACGAAGTAAGCCGGGTCAGCTAGTGTATATCAAAATAGTATTAGTATTTTATTCAATGGGGGTGCCGGTATGGCCGGATGTATGTATTGACAGACAGATTGCTCCCTGCCGCCCTCTAGTGGAGGGCGCTCGGGTGATTGCCCTACGCCCTTAGGTGTGTCCGGCGTAGGAACAAATTTTGTTTTCTATTTACACTGTTTAATTAGAATTCTAATGCGTTTAAAACTTTTTGAATTCTAATTACTTATTTCGTTTTAGGAACTAATAACTCACGTAACGAATGTCTAAAATTAGTAACATAAAATACAAAGACATTACGTACAATTACGTGATAGACAATATGCGAGTAAGTACCTATATAAAACTTATTACAACATCGTCTTTATGAAATATGTACAAATACATACAATCAACATATTTTAAGTTTATTGCCAATAAAGCTATTTTATGTAGGTGACTTTCGCCAAAAAAGTTGAAACGCTCACATATCTTTGGAACATTTAACCAGTTTGGTTCATTCATTCATTGAGCGGCATAAAACAATTGTGCTAAACGAGGCAAATAAGTGTTTTTTATTGTTTATTCTCACTCAAACGCTAAACTTTATAATTCATTAACCCCGAGAATTATAGCCAGATTAACTAAACGGCTGACTCAACAAACAAGCCATTATGTTTTATGTCCCGGTATATAACAAGCACGCATCCACACGGATATGTGATTCGGCGCAAAAATGTCGACGACACAGATATTGCGTTCTCGGCGACAACACTACAAGTAATGTCAATTACAGAGGTTCTCAAACTATGCACTACGTCTAGTGTGACGTAGTAAGTAAACCTTAAAATATTTAAAACGTCGGATATAATTTACTGTGAGGTAATTAATGATTTTTAGGTAGGTCCCCAAATATAATTTCCGCAAGCAAAACTGCATGTTACTATGTAGTTGGTTAATATACATAAGGTAAGGTGGGGTAAGACTAACACACGGGGCAAGACTAACACTGTCTATTATCTCGATATGCACTTAAAGAAATGACATGTGTGTGTTTTAGTCGAGAACATTAACGTTTGTTCTATCTTACAGACTGGAAGAATTTCGTATTTAAGCTATACGTATCGAGATAATAGACAGTGTTAGTCTTGCCCTGTGTGTTAGTCTTACCCCACCTTACCTTATGTGATTTTTTTCCCCCGACTGTACCAATATCTGTCGACCCGTATGTAGTGGACGCTGGATGCTACCTACTTTTCCTAATTGTAAGGTCATTGACTCGCCTTATATGTGGCTATCGCTCGTGAGGTTACGACACCCCCGTGCGTGCTTAAGAGCTTAAAAGATCAGTTTGCTGCAAAGAACTTTACTTAATTCGTAAAATAGAGGTTATAGTATGATTGCGTTAAGGTGTTTAAGCATTTTTTTAACTCATCATAATTTTGTTACTCCCACAATGTAATATATTATCAATAAAAATTGTTATAATCACTCAAATTGTTTTTATTATCGACCTTGCCAAAAAATAGACATACATACATACATAAATGTTTGCTAAACATTACCCTCCTTCTAGCGCAATCGGATAATAAAATAGCAGAATAATTTCACGAAAAGTAATATATATCTCACTTTCAGCACGTAACGTGGCACTTAATTAGTAATGATTTAAGCCTCCGACGCTACATTGTTTTAAACTGACTCATCCATAAACAGTTTATGGTTTCACTCATAAATCTCATTTATCTTAATGAGTTTAAACACGTGTACACACACTTCGTTTTATTTATGATTTTAAAATATCCAACGTGTGGTTACACGGTCGGGACGCGGTTAAGAACATATCAAGAGTACCTACTTGTATAGTAGGTATGTGTTATTGGTACTCGTGTAGGTATGCTTCATTGTTACTACATCTCATCGCGTATATTACTGTGTGTACTGTATTCAATAAGGCTCGACTAAGTTAAGTAACTGCGGGTATGATCAGCAGCCGGACAGGTGACTAATAGCGGCACAAAATTTCGGGGAAGTAGACTTAAAGCACCTAATTCAATTCACCTGGGTCACAAAAGTAGACTTAATTCACCTATGCCGTAGACTTTATTCACCTAAAGATTGATAGGTGAATTAAGTCTACTCAATTTAGGTGAATTACATATGTCTACTTGACGAATTATGTCATAATCTGGGACGTTTGCGTGCTTTTAAAAGCACGTTAAGGCGTTAGTTCCAATTTTTATCGTTAGATACCTTAAAATCCATGAACGGTACGGTATATAGATATACCGTACCTATATTACTACTTGTTTGTCAACAATTACCATAACACCGAGATCCTCCGTTCAATCTATCGAACCTCTAAGTTTCACCATGGAAGATAGTAACCAATTACTTATCGCCAATCCACAACCAATTATCAAGGCTTTTACATTTAGGATGTGTTTATAAATGAAACTGTTTACTGAGCCATCATTATACATAGATAAAGCGTTCAATTTAATCCACTTTCGATCGTATAAAAGCACTTATCTGTAGTCTATAGTGACGTTCGCCACTCTATTAACTGTAACCACACCCTCGATAGAGTTCGAACACCAGTTGATAGCCTGCGATAGGTTTTCTAAGGCTCTTGTCTGCCTGTTGAAGTGTTAACAGGATCCAGGAAGGTTCGAATAGAATGACGCAGCGTTAGGTTATGTAATTAGAAATATTTGTACTGTTCTTATGTAAGTATAAATAAAAAATAAATTGGTAAGTTAAGTATATTGTTAAACATAACTAGTATAAAAATGTATGTTTGTATTATAGATTTTTTATTATTTACCTCTAGTGTAGGTTAACGAAAAACATAAAAAGTAACGATTTATTTTGTTCGGTTTACGTTTACTAAAAATATATCAAATATAAAAAAATACCTAGGTAGATATATTTTTTTAAATTATCTAAGTACTACTCACTCGACGGATTCTAATACTTTTTCTCCGAAATATAATTTTTCACTAATGCTTCGTAGCGACGGCAGCGGTGAGTAGTGGAACAAATGCCTTACAACAGCCAAAACTGTTGCGGCTTTTAAAGTAAATGAGGGTCTCCTGATATTTATGACAACATATAAATATGTTATCCCCATATTTTGGGCTTTCAGAACCACCATTTGCAGTCGGTGCTCAAGTTGTATTACTCTATTATTTAAGAAATAGGAGTTCATGATGGAATCCGCTTATTGTTACGTTCCTTTTAAGCACATATAACACCAGTGTAAATGTCTGGAAGATATACCTACATATACTCGTACCTAGTAGCGAATGACAAGTCGGTATTGTTCTTAACAATAGCGATAATTGTTTTCTTATAGCATAGATAATTATAACTTCTTAATCAGTTCATAAATCTCAGAAAAATCACAGTTATTGTATTCCAAAATATTCAAGTTATTAAAGACGGTTAAAAACTATTTTACAATACTTATTGCTCCGCGCGTTCGGTAAGACCTTGCAATACATCTAAGATAGAGGTCGGTCTTTACGAAAGTAAAACTGAAACCAAATAGTTGCTAAACCTTAAACAAGACTTTTCCACCCAACACGGACTATAAGCGGTTTATCTCGTAAAACATAAGACGTATGCAAAAATATCGAACAAAGACGCCGTCCTTTCTAAACATCCCTTCTTAACGGCCCTCTCACTCTTACTCAGCAATAAAAATCACCCCGGCTTAGGGAAATTACCTCTAGCAAAATATATGAGGAACACAACAGTAACTACCCTATTAGTTCCACCCAAGAGATCCCATAAGGATTTTCGGTGGAATCGCTATCCCGCATCTTAGAATCTATGATAAAAGCCGTATTTAGGCAAATAAATTATGTACGTTGAGAATATTTGTTTGCAAAGTATTTGTGGGTGTAAGATAAGTATACCTAATGTTGGACACGCTATCTTACATTATTTACTTTTAAATTTTGTTACATTCACAAACGACATTGAATGACTTACACTTTGTAGTAAAATCAACTATTAATTTATTACTGCATAATGTATGAAGATTGCTGAAGTTATTTTGCTTAGTTACATGTCTTCTAGACTTCATCGTCCAACTTGTAAGGTGCAATTAGTTTATTAGTTTATGGCCGTCGAGCGACCACTATATCGGGCGGACGCCGTCTCTTGACAACGTTATTAATGAAGCTTCTATGCAGCAATATAATATACAGCCTCGTGTCACGGTACATTACAAGTAGCAACTGCTCGTCATCTTGCTGCTCGAAATATTAAGGTAATGCCGACAATTGTTTGGTGTTGGCTGTTTGTCTATTGGTTTTGTCAATTTCAACCTTTTGACGCCGTACATCACAAGCCAAGGGTTTTTTCCCTATAACTGAGCATCCTTCTACATACTCCATCAGATTCTGTTCCGGGGAATGAAGTGGACTGCCCAAGTTCGGAAGTTTACGTCACCCAAAGATCTTTAACATAAGAAAAATCGGTATTATACCTACTCGTAATATGCTATCTAATCAGAATCATAATAATTCACAACTAAGTTTTTTACTTTCAATGTCTTACGTTTTGTACGTACCTACATAAACAAGTAAACTGCACGAATGCACTATTACGACCCTATTAAGTGTCGTCGGGGTTTTCCTTTATAGGCGAATCAGATTTGCAGATAATACACGTCTTTACTACCTACTGTAGCGCTCTTTAGTAATCAGTTCATAGTAGGACTTGAACTACCGACCTACTGCGTTACGTGATCCTGATGATATATACCAGGTTTAACTAACACAAGGTTGTTGCAGAGATCCATCGATATCTACATTATTTGTGACATGTCGCGATGTCGCTGCCTAGCAACTACTAGCAAGCAATATAATGATACTAAGGTAAACAATCGCCGACAAGATAAAAGGGATTTTGGTTCTTATTATAATGACGTAAGAAGTCAACATTAAAATCTGAAGGTTTCATTACAATGGCCAGGGAGGATTGAGGGACAATCTTGGAGCATTCCAATTCAACTGTCTTTAATAATAAAGATTTTAATTATAAGGGTTTTTCATTAAGATTTTAATTAAGGGGCTCTGGGCGAGAGATAGGCAAGTTTCATTTAAATCATAACGCCTCTACAAAAATGTCAATGAATTGTGCGATTTTGGTGCCGGCTCATAGTGTTAAAACGAATATGTTCAGTAAGGATTATACACACTAGCAATAAATTAAAAAATCGGTATAGCTGTGTCATGGACACGGCTGTGTGTTATACGTGAATACGTTGATGTTACAGCTTATTTTTTCGATAAAATATATTTATTTATGTATTTATGTCGTAAAATCTCAATTTTGCTATCCAGTGGTATCATTTAATTTTGGATGTAGGCGATAGATTCGAAACTACAATGCCAAACTGTATCCCCCGATTTTGCCATTAGGTTTTAAGAATTCCCCGGTATGACAGCAAATTTAAAGACGCGTTCACATCAAAAACTAACTAAACTATTCTCGCCCCTCAATAGAACTCTGTGTGTCGTGGGTATTACGGACCCCCAAATAGACAAAGCACTTAGGTATATCTAGAGCATGCACAAACAATTAAATTCATCACAAACTTCTATGTCAGGAATTGAACCCAGAACCCATTGAACGGCAGTCCGGCGCAGCAACCATTGCGCCACACGGTTCGTCTGCACCATCTGACATTCATGTGTGAGTGCACGCCATTCGGCCGCTATTATCGAAATAGGTCCTTCCTTTAATCAGATAAAAGGTTAGACAACTTCCATTACTGTATTAAGTCGTCAATAATACGATGTTAGGTCGCGAGACCGCGGTTGTCCCTTATCGCTGGCTCTAACGTATCAAATTGTGTCTGATGTTTCCATAGTTAAAATATTGATAAACAACTAAGATTGTTAAAATATTGATTAACGACTAAGATTGACGAAATAGAATGGAGCGGAGAAAATATAGAGCGTAGAGTTTCGTTGCGATATAATTTATGCAAATATGTACTCAAAGTAAATTGGTAATTTAATGCCTAAGGCGACTAAGGTCAAGAGACATCTCAAAATTCTTTGTAATAAAGTAGGTAACGAGAATGAGAGCGGCTTAGTAACAATATTAAGATGTCTTAAGCACTAATGACATGCCATATAAATGTCTACAGCGTAGACTCTATACCAGTGCAGTAGTTCCTAACCTTCTCAATATCGTGACCTACCTGTTAGGAAAACTAATTGTACTAAAAAAAATTAAAATGTTATCTAAACGAACCGTACAAGTAGGTAGCTTTTTTCAGCATTTTTTGTTTGTATGAATCTTATCATTAGGTCCTTTGTTATCTCCGTAAAATAGCTGATTTACACCCGCGTGGGTTTATAAATACGTTCTAGGTTAGAGACTTAGGCTTTACACTTTTATAGCACATAAAAGGTAGATGGACTTTTAGTATTACCGATTAACAGAGCTATGCACAATTTAGCTTTGTGTAACTGTAAATTAACATTGTAAATTGAAATTGAACCAAAACGACCCGTGCTCTTTTGATTCCTCCCGAGTTTATCAGCCATTTACATTTTTTAGCATAATTCAACTTGGGGCGCTTTGTACAATGTAGCTTCAACTTCAAAGAAGCTTAATGTTAAGATTGTAGTTTGAAAACTGCTTGATTAATTCATGGAAATTTCATGAACAATATTAATCTTGAAATGGCACGGTTATAATATGTTTCAGCCTTAAAGGCAAAGTGAACATGCTTCACCATAGACTTGATGCACTTTACCACACGACTACCTCCATCACCATTAAAATCAGGTATGATCGTACGTATATTTGCACTTAAGGCCTAAAGGCTGGATTGATTTTATTAAATAGTTTTTGTGTCTTTATGTAAGAAAGACCAAGTATTGTTAAGGAAAATAATTGGACCTGGTAGATGGTGCTGTTTCGGGATATTTAAAAAAAGCAGCGAAATTGTTAGAGATATTGAAACATTGCTGGAGTACCTGATGTGGAAAACTATAACAACAAAACTTTAGGAGACAAAATATGTTGCAGAAACAGCGTCTGCCATTTTCTAATATACTCGTAATATGATATGAAAGTCGCCGTTGTTTCCAAGCACAAGTGCATGAGGTTGGACGAGCTTTTAAAGCGAGGTGCCACAGTAAATGGATTCAGGCGACGTCTGTGTGAACACATGATTCAATTACAGACTGCTCCGAACTCAAATTGTAATAATTTAGTTTACAGTAATACGATTCTCAACTGTCGTAGTTACTAGCTAACAAATCATGTGTTCGTGGCCTTTGTTAAAACTTTGTAATTATTTAATACCAATTATTGTAGCTGTAATATAATAAACATGTACTTATGTTGCATAGTTATACATATATTTGTAATAGTTATACTATTAGGATTTATCACGGAAGAAAGAATGTATACAGATACTTTCCTTGCTCTGTGAGATTTATATAGTGAGAATTAGTAAGCGCTTGTTTACATTACATTACGTTTCAGGGTCATTAATAAGCATTAATTGAATAAAGTAAGGTATAAAATAAATCTGAATTCCTCTAAAACATTTGAGGCACTAAAAGATAATGTAAATACATAGTTACGCTATTGAATAGATAAAGCTTGTCGATAAGAAAGCAAACTAAAGGATGGTTGAACTCAGAAGATTTACCAAGTAATTTGACGTTAATATAACGCGGGTAAATGATGGATGGGACGGACTATTCATGTTTAACGACGTGAATAAACGCGCTAAAGGATTTTTTGCACTGTCTGCTTTTTGTGCAAGCGACCCTTAAATCTGTAAATCGTGTATAATGCTTGTTTGATGTCTTTGAACCTATTTTAATCATTATTAATAAGCAAGACGTGCGTGGGCTAATGTGGTTGACAATAGCCTAAGTTGTCATTGTTCCTAGAACCTAGATCAAACATAATCTGTTCATCAAAGATCAGGATTACAAGAAGTAAGATATTTGTGCTTACGTCTCTCTTAATTAAACACTTGAATAAAACCAGCTTTCGACAGAGACGTGAGAACCACAGAGCAAGGAACGTCTTCTTTCGTGGTTGAAACTGTCATTTCAGTCACAATCTTTTTAATTGATGGAGTAAATAACTCACTTGAAGCTTAAAAAATAATTATTGGAACTCGCTTATTATTATTAAATTTGGATCAACAAGTGAAGTTATTGAGTAATATGAAAGAATAGGCTTATATGAAAGATAATCTTCGAATAATTCATGAGGCCCTGAACATTTTTGTATAAAAATATGCACGGAAGAAAGAACTAACAAAAATACATTCGTTGCTCTGGAAATATGCAATATGTTGCATATAGTCGGCCGAGTCTGTTAGTTTGAAAATAAAAATACCGTATATTTGTTTTAAAAGGAGCAACATGCAATCTGTCGCTAACAAATAATTTGAATAAATCGGATTAAAATGCAGCGACCAGATGAATCGAACTATGTCGTTTAAATGCAAATGCAATCGCGAACGCAGCACCTAACTCATCACTTACTGGCACAGGCTGAATAACTTTTACTATTTATTTAACTTACGTCCCACAGGACTATGGATACATTTTTTTTTAATTTTAACATTATTTCATCGCAAGTCTTGTAGGTAGTTTGGAGGAAGCTAAAGGTTCAGCAGAATGGCTGCATTAAGTCTTGCAAAATATTGATTACTCTGTTTTATTAGGTATTTCATTGTATGTGATTGTATGTTTGCGCATTTGTGGTACGGCAGATGAGTTACGGATAGTGGCAAAAATTTTTTTAGCATGTCCATGCCTCAAAGGGCACATCGTCTGGTTAATATCGTTAGTTAATATTAAATTGTGAATGGAATAAAAAAAACATTCAGCATACCAGCTTCCGGCAGTAGGTTAGCCAGTAAACTCCCCATAATTAAACTTTATATTAATCAGCTAACAATCACTCAGATACGTTAAATAGAAAAAACTTCCTTCATTTTGCGGTCCAAATACGACTATAACTCATTATGTAAAACAATAGTCTATACTTAATTCAAAGTTTAATTAAAGCCGTCTCACAAACATTACAGGACACAAACTCCCAAAGTCTTTCAAATCGAAACAACTTGGACTTACTTATTTGCTTCAGATTCAGCAGGTGTGAATTAATTCGGATTGCTTCTAATCTGATTGTCGCAAACCCTTTTATTTCAATACGTAGTTATATTATATCCATAAATCAAAAACATCGTTCATTTTAAATTCAAAGCATCTAATTTGGCTTTGGGTGTTGCCTTAGAGCTTAAGGCTAAGACATTAAGTATTTTTCAGCGAAAACTTTACAGGTTTTTATGTATAAAATACATAGTTCTTTACGCTTGAAAAACATGATAAAAAATAAAGGTAAAAACCGTGAAGTTCACGGCAGGCGATGCATCGTTCACGGTTGACCCCGTCATAAGACGGGGTAAGCCGGAAAAAGTTGGGGAATCCGCCGTTTTCGGTGCCTACCTAGGTTTTAAAGTTCTTAGCGCTAGCGCTAACGTCCGGCATTTTTCCGATTCTAAATTGACAGTGGGGAGAGTGGGGTTAAAAGAGTTTAAAAGCGGGGTTAAAAGGGTAATAAGTATTTTTATATTACGGAAATGCTTGCGTCAGCACAATGTACCCCTGGCTCTTACACCGCCCTCCCCTATTGTCAGTATAAATTTAGAATCTGAAAAAATCCTTACGTTTGTGTCAGGCTTCTAGAATTCAGAAGTTTCGCATTTCAGACGTTTGCGACCGTTCTAAGGTATAGTCATATTTATAGTTGTTTTGTCACTACAATCTGTGCTTAAATGGTCTATAAGGTGAATATGTTAGACTGAATCTACGCCCAATTTAAATTAAAAAATCTAATTAACGAAGACCGATTGGAATTCGCACGGGATAGGAATATAGGATAGGGCTCTCGCTTTTCAAATAACCAAGTAATTTGATTATCTAGTTTTGTACAGAACATGAGTTGTATTGTGCAGTTAATATAATTTAGTTTTTAATTGTAGTATTGAGTGTGTTATAATTAATTTGTCATTATTCCTGAAGTTATTAAGTCTCCTCATTCAGGTAAGCATACTTAAACTGTTTAGTTACGCCCTAGAAACAACAGGATAATAAAGAAAGATAAAAAAAAATTGGATCGTATCGTATCTCTTATCCCACTTTAAAATCTGAAATTAGAAAGTACTAAAATGTACTATACTTATCTACTTATATTCGCAATTCGCAATAATATAAGTAGTGTTGAAATCAGCTTAATGTCGTTAGATATTCACAGTGAGTTCTCAAAGACTTTCTTAGCTTTTACTGGAAATCTAGTTTCTATGAATAGACAAGGTATAATATAAATTACAACTCAAGTTAACACTTTCACAGTCCAACGACTAGTGTAGGGTCACATCGGTCTCTATTCACGTGTGATGAGACCGTTGTGGGTTCATAAAACTTAACAGTTAACAACAATACGGTATATTCTGTGTGAGGTTAATAAATTTGCCCGCGATTATAAGGCAAAAATAATGCAATTGCCACGCATAGTTTTTTGTTTCTTAAGAAATAATATATTAAAAATACTCTTAATTTAACTTCTTCTCTTAACATAAACTCTTGAGTGACAAAGAGTACAATGTAATGTAATCAAACTACCTTCATTTTTCTATTATTTTCTCAGTCATGAATCTGTGACCCCATTGCGGGTCACGTGGAAAATTCGAGGAAAAAGGTAAATTGTATTATTAAAAAACAATTTGCTGATAAACTTCATATAAGCACCATTTTACTTCTTTGGACTTGTGGGTTGATAACACAATTGTGTACAGGGACTGTGAACGTGTTAACGGTGCGATGTGCTGTAAAACAATTTTCACGTCCGAAGTGCCGAAGTAGTTTAAATGTCGCAGACGCGTAAATAACATCGACAATTTGTTCTGAAGACTACATGGCTGTTGAGAATTCAAAGCACCTATTTATTTATTAAATGCTCTTGGGAATTTAAAAAGAAAAGCAAAACTGAGCATCTCTATTTAGTTTACATTTTCTACAAAACGAGAATATAATTTTAAAACTCAGTCTCTCCCGAGTGGGTTAAGAATGTTTAAATTATTATGAAAAGCTCGGTGAAATACCCACATAAGTTACTTGAATGATTGAATAAATGAAAATTAAGTCAGCTTTGGATTTAAAGTTTAAAACTGAATAGTTACTTAGTGTTCGTAAATCTGCTGAAAATCTTACCAAGTTTTGCAATCTTTCAAAGTTTGTGTCTCTAAAGACTAAATAAACACGTACAACGTACATATTCTTTGCATTAATTTCCATTTTATATGGCGGCAGTTTATATAAGTAAAACTTTAGATCCATATTAAAATTATTTTTTGCAGTGAATGACACCAATATGAGTAAATATGGTAGAGTGAAACTAAACATTTTTTATTCTGTGGCAAATTTTTGAACGGTTTTTGAAACGAAATTTCTTCCTTATTTTGTATGTCTTTTTTATTGAATTTGATGTTAAACATTATATGAATTCAAGTGTACATTATACGATCACATAGTACAACACTACTCGGGTCCTTTTGTAACATGACGTCAAATTGTGCAATGACTTCATTCGTTGACCTAACTCAACGTCTAATGCGGAAAGTTTTGCTAAAGTGTTCGATTCGTATTCGTAGAGACGTTGGTTTCCTGTTGTTCGAGAAAGGTTAGTGTGTTTAACAGGAATATAAACACCGATGTTGAGAACAACGTCTTAGCTAGGGCTAGGACATAATGTATGGGATTACTTTATTACACTATTATGATATTATGATATTCATGTCAGGTGTTTAAAGACAAAAAAAATTCTTTTAATCTGTAAATTGTTCTGTGTTCCACTTTGATGGCTTCCTTGATCTTTTTCGAATATTTATTTTCTCATGATTATGACGAGTGTGAAAAGAAAAGAAAAAGAAAGCTAAGACTTGCTTAAAATTATGTGACACAAACACGTATATTTATTTTTAATTAATCGTTTTATGAATAGACAGCACACAGACGCCAGTCGAAAGACCTTCCTTTCATTGATAGACGCTGAAATTCTCATCTTTCAGCCAAGTACCTATACCGAACGAGTTTATAAATCTATTGTTATTCGTAAGTTACGGTCCTATTAAGACCAAGGTAGGTCCTCTAGTTTAATATACCTAGAGATAACGCAGAATCAAAGCTACCGCAGCGTTCATTGAACATGCAGTCACCCAACTCGACTAACATCGCGTCGTGCAGCTGGTTTCCTCGTATTTTCCTCAGTGTATCCTCGGCTGTACCGAGCTCGTCTTACGGCTCACGCGTGTCGTAAGCCGATAAGGTGTTATTCATTCATGCCCAGCACGTCGGTGGGTGATTGCTATTCTTGTGGCTTATTATTTACATGGCGCCGTAATACGACTCGCGATGGTAATGGACTCAACTGATAGCTTATATGTTTAGGTAGACAATTACATTCTTTTACATATTTATTACATACAGGATAATGTGAAATTGCCTATT
>LGAG01000090.1:120041-152201 GCA_001278395.1 Lerema accius
AAGAGCAGTTGGAAAAGATACAATATAATAGTATCTAATTAATAGGAAAACAAAAGGACTTAGGTAATTTTTTTGGCGGTTATGGGCGCCCTAATAGATAAGGGCTATGTCACTGCAAAAATACTGACAAATCCAATGACACTTCATATTTAAATCCATCAAACCGATTAGACTGTACAGCGTACCAAAGAGAAGAACATTATAATAAAGTAAACTAGAAATACATTTTTTTTTTTTTTTCGGACAACTGTGATACATTTCTTTGTTAGTAGGTAAAATAAAACTTAAAAACTATGTTAGTACAGCCTAAATCTAAAAGCACAATACAAAATCAATGAAAACAGTGTAGATCCACGGCTACACCATTGTTTGTCGCTATTGCGGCTATAGGTACTATAATTATATCGGCTGATAAATATGTAACTATAACTATCACCCATGCCAATTACAGCAGTCTTAGTCAACAAATTGATTTTCTTTACGAGTTGCTACCAAACTACATTTGGGTATGTGACGTCCGTTCTAAATTGAGTCGGGCTCAATTACACATGACTTGGTTGGACGGGTTACAGTCTAGTTCCCCGTAAACCCATTAATGTAGTGTCGTTAGGGTGTACTATACTCACTGAGGAGATTTGGGACCAAGTTTTCCGCCCACTGAATGTGGCATAAACACATCTTTAATGACCTGAAATCTTAGGTTTAAGTAACTAAGTTTCGTAGTAGTGCTGTTCGATACTTTTGAGTGGTGAAATAATTGAATTTTAAATTATGTAGACATTGCAGGGTTATGTAGATTTTTTATTTACCTGTTGTTTTTTTTTAAATGTCGGAATCAACAGAAATTATAGATTTTATCACCCCTGATCAATTTATTGCAGTTTAACGTGCTATACTATAACATACATTGTTTTAACAGTGAAAACTAAGACTACACGTATATCATGATTTTTATCAATCCCGGCGTAAAGGTCGCTCGGACTATCACGATCTTTCTGATTTTCCTGATAGTTTAAACCATATTTATTTTCCGTTTATAGTTGGAGTAGCGATTGAGCCTTACTAAAACTAAGTAAACCGTTTTTCCCGGGCGCCCCCGGCAACAATCTGTCAGCGAGACACCGCGGAGGATAATTAATTGATATAAATAGCACGTAGGACGATAAGTGACAATTAAGACGGCGGCCAGCGGGCGGCCACTTGTCCATTTGATGATTAACGCAGTAGGAAGCCGCTTACCAGTTTCATGGAAAATATAGGTTGCTATATTGTTTGTGTCCACAAAAAATAATTAACTAGGCATCCATTGGCAGGATAAATTTATTGCTGGACTCAGTAGTAGGTAGGTGTTAGATATAAAAACAAAAACCTGACGGCTAAAATATTGTTATAACAATAAAATGTCGTTGATATCTTTCATCAAATAATTCGTAATAACAAGTAGGTACTAGATGTACGGTATCGATGTATCCTGAAGCAACAATTTCCTGATATTCGTAAATATTTATGATTGGTAATGAAGGAAATCGAGAGGAATCGCAAATAAATCTGCAGTGCTATCTAACGAAGTGGTGTCGTGACGGCGAAATATATCACAGTTTCAGGGCTCATTTCCGCACACAATTGTGCCACATTTCTAAGAACCGGATATATCAACGTGAGCTTTTTGCTAATTCCTCGCCTTCATCAGATTCTCATTGTCGTAAAGAGTCAATTCATTAGGGACCACATTAACGCTAATGAAATATAACTTTATCTCCTAATGTCTGCAGCTCGGTTAATGATTTTATACTGTAATTATTGCGTTAAAAAAGGTGTAACCACGCGATTATAGTTCCCTAATTTTCAAATTTCAATAAGCAATAAAGCGTATGAATTTATATGAGCACTTCGTTAGTGTAAGCGAGATGTTACCGACGTTACTTTTAGCGCCCTAATTAGCGCTTAGCCGTTAACCGCTAACTATAACGTTATTCTGGTAGAGCCCTAAATAAATAATCTTTATCTCCAAAGAAAAAAAATATCGCAAACACTTTTTATTATGTACCATTGATTTTCAGTCATAGACGACTACTATTTACAGCATCAGTATATAGTTCAAGTTGGCAACAATATTATTAATCTCTTTGTTTAGTTGTTGGTGTAATTGAATGATTTAAAGTTTCGCAGTGAAAACCAATTGCTAGCTAGATTGCTACAGTGTAGGCGTATTTACTTATTATTTTGCTGCAATTTATTCTGTACAATGTTGCTACAACTTTATGTACATAATTATGTGCGTAAGTGCAGTATAATGATTGTAAAGGTCGTTGCAGAGATTATGTGGTACAAATGTTTTCAGAACGAAGTTATTAGAACTGTAAAATTTGTAGATTAGCAGAAACACTTTTCTTCTCTGGCATAAAGAATCATGTTTTATCGTACATAGCAATAAAGTTTATTTTCTTCTGGCATAGACTGGTGAAAATCTGAAAATATAAATATTTTTTAAAGTAGGTGTGTATATGATTAGTAATGGAGGTACAAAGTACGTCACCAAAAACGGTATAGCAGGAAACCTTATACATAGCAGTGTGATGATATCAACCTTTATTTGTTTATTAGTTACGTATACAACAAATATTTATGATGTAACCAGGCGTAATCTCTTACTTCCTTCCACCTCGCTCCGATAAATTATAACATAGCAGTAATATATTTCAACTTTTCAGTTGACTGTAGATGAGTCAGTCACTCTTAATATGGAAATAAATGAGGATAAATATTTGAATATTAAGTTAGTAATAACCTGTGGACACGGCAATGACCACATACATGTTTTGATTGAGGCGTAGAGCTTATAAAGGTAGGGATTGTAGAGAGACCGTGTAGTGGCTTAGCGTTGGCGTTAGCTTGGCTCTACATGAGGTTTGATAACTTTCTGAGTGTTTGTTTGACAGTATTGTAAGTACACTTTTTGAGGAAGATGCTGCTTTCTGCAACACAGTGAAAACTACTGTGGCAACAACTTTCCTCATTCAACTGTAAAACTTACGTTTTTGTAATAAATGATTTGTATTTGTAACGTATTTTTGTTAATTAATCTACGAGTTCTCGTTTTGGCAACATTTTACTCGTACATAAACATGGAATTTGTTCGCTTTACTTTACCTTAGCAACGCATGTCGAAAGGTGATACCACCGTGTAATCAGTGATAATTAATTAATTACTAATTACATTAAGTTAATGAATGAACTTACGCTTGATACTGTCCATACCATCCTACCCATCCATAAAATTATAAATACGAAATTAAACTAAACGTAAAGTACCCTGTTTGCTTGTTACTTTATCACGGCCAAACTGCTGAAACCAAGTCTGATGGATTTTAGTATTGAGATGTCTAAAACTTCAGGATTGACAAAGGCATTTTTTTCTAAAGATATTTTGTATAGGAGAGAAAATCAGATTTCGTTTTAAAGATCTTAATTCTCACTACGACAATTACAATGTATAAAACTTATAAATAAAAGTATATCAATAGCAAAGGATTTACTGAAGCAAATACGTATATTACCTACTTATAAATATTTCAGTATCAATAGAATTCCATTTATCATCTAACCATTTCACTCATTTTTACTCAACAACCTACACAAATAGGCAGGGTACTTCAAACGTACGAGTATACAAGTAACCAAATCTATTGAATAAAAAGTAAACGACTGTAGTAATTCTAATCCCTCGATGAGTTTCTGCGCCGCCAGCGTTCCTTTGAATCCATGAATTCCGCTCCCTGAACACTTTGATCCTAATTCGTTTCTACCAATCCTTTAGATCACGTCTATAAATAATATTCATACCATAATCCTTTCAGATTGAAAGTTATTATGTCGAATATTAACTTATACGCCTGAATTATATTATGGATCTGGGATTATTTTGTACTCGGAATAGCGTTGTCAACTTTTTCTATTTTTCAAGAAATAAAGTACTTATATAAAAAATCAAAGAATTAATTACAATTAGCGAGAATAGTGAATGATCGTGCGCAGTGGAGGCCGCCGGAGTGCCGCCATTTTTAGGTAATTTTACGATGTAAGTACATAAATAATAAATGTTTTATTAAAAAAAATAACCTGTAACATAAACATAGATACATATGTCGTATTCACGTACAGACGTGTTTATGATACACTTATAACCAATTTTTATTAAGAAAAAGTTCACAATGTCGCACCACTGTTTACAATACCTTGCAATATCCACTGAAAAACATAACTTTGTAACAATTTGACTACGATTCATCGATTTTTAGACCTAAAAGCCCATCCTGTGATTCCTTGACTCGATAGTGTGAATTCCATAAACCCGATTACATAATACATAGGTACGAGATATCTATTGCCATTATGATACAACACAGTATATTTTCCTGTACATTTTTATTGATTTAAATTCTGTTGGCTCACTGATCGTAAACGTAGTAAAAACTGTTCCATGTTCATAAAAGTTACTTTGGTATTTGAGACTATTGTATACAGTCGGAGAGGACTTTGTATTACACTACACAAAGATAATTTTACTATTAAATATTTGACTAATGATAAAAGCAAGCTAGCGTAAGCTAGTGTTAAATATGTTATTAAATAAACGATTCGATTACAGTCATATGGGCAGTAGTGTGTTGCCAACAATGCAAATATTACATAATAATATGTAATTTGACCAAAAGTTTACTGACAGATAAATGATAGTGTGATGTCAGCCCCAGCCGGGAATCGAACCTGGTACCTTGTTTGCAAAGTCGTGACTTGGAAAATAATTTTTAAACATGGCGCCCCACAATCCCCATAGAAATAATAATATGTTTTTGCAATCGCGTTTCCCCTTTTTAAATTAAAGATTACTAAGTAAGTTACTTTTATTTTCCCCAGGTGAATTGAGAAGTGACTGAAAATAATCATCCGACAATAACTCAAATACTTCTGACGTTGCGGCAAGGGAGTAAACATTATATACTTTATTGCCCGGCATCCATTAAAATCTTTCCGATCCGATGAGCCATAAACAAAAAATATTAGAACTCTTATTGTAAAACTGGGAATGAAACGTTAAAATGGCTGCAATAAAATTATATTTACAATCACTTTGGTGTCGCATTTTGTGGTTCTTTTGTCTTTAGGTTGGTTTAATAGTAAACATAATACTGACAACTCCTCAGGTAACTTTAAGCGTTCGGAATTAATAAATAAATAAACGCTAACCCACTCATACCCACGCAGTAGGATTCCCTATGTCGCGGGTGGCATGGAAAACACTAAAAACACATCACTAATACCCATGAAATACTCGATAACTAACATTTATCTGTCACATAAATGTCTGCCCCGGCCAAGAATCGAACCCGGGACCCGTCGCTTTGCAGGTAAGGTCACTACCAACTAGGCTACGGGGTCGTCTATAATACGTTATAATTAAAGGCCAATGATGTCATAGACATTCAATTGTTTGTCATGATATTAGAAATCGCCATAGGACTACATACTAGATTTTGGATTCTGCCTACCTTAATGCCAAGTATTTTAGGGTACAATGGCCCTAGATGCTAATTAATAGGTACTTTAGTTAAATAGGTTTGCGATAACACCGCATTGGTCGCGTTCGCAACTAATTAATTAGAACTGAGAATTAAATTAAGGCGAGCAAATTGGTTTAATCTATTATTCTAATTGTGGAATCTGCTAGCTATTGTCGAATGCTCCGTTACATTTTGTACACATAACTCTCTCTATTTGTTTCTACTAACATTGCAGAATAGTATAAGAAAATATCATGATCCCTTTCTAGGGGAGCTCCCTATTGTACGAAAATGAAATGGCCTCAACTCATTATCGGCCCCTTACAGAGTACGGGTCTTTCCTCATTACTGAAAAGGCCTAGAGCATATTCCTTCACGCTGCTCCCGTGCAGATTGACCAGGATTCACAGCTTAACGTGCCCTTCGAAGCACCGAAACGTTCAAGAATTTGTTTGCCTCTAGTAGTCACCAATCCACTTTCCGACTGCGTCCGCTGTTGGTAAACATTACCGAATCCTTGAGCCTGTACACACTGCGACTTCTAGCAACAATACAGTGCAAATTTTTTGCACCGATCGTATAAAGGTGGAAAATTTGCGACTGCATCGATATTGCATCGCGACAGCATCGCTGCTAAAAATGGCAGTGTGAAAAGGGCCTTAGGATCTTCTACATGTAAACTTTAACTACTTCAAAATGTGCAGTCGGATGAAAGGGATTGAGAAGATTAGATTACACGTATTAATTACATATAGGTAGTTAATTAAAGACAATAATATCAGATGGAGGTAAATGAAACGAATAATTACTATAAGAAACAATGCCCAGTAATTACTAGGTATAATTATTACAATTACGTTGTCAGCTGTTAAGCATTACAATGCATGACTTGAATTACTTACATTTTTGCATCTGCATGTTACAGTCTAAACTCTTAATCGGTCAAAACTATTTTAGACTGCTCAAGTTAGCTAAATGCCTAAAGCTAAGACTATAGGTAGAGTATAGACTTTTGTTACGTTCGCGTTAGAACCAAGTTTGTTTGTTTTGTTTTGTTAGAATCAAGTTTTGCTGGGCAGGAAATTGTCTATACATACTCGTATTAGTTATAAGAAAAGAGAGAAACAAACTGCATTTCTATACAAAAATGACAGACATTTCATGTTAGGTACCCACTCGTATTAATATGTATTAGGTAGGTACTCAATGCTCTATATTTCATTGATCTATGATTGAGATACCTCTGAGTCTATAAATGAATTTTCAACGTAAAGGAAACGTCACACATCTTTGGAATGGTAATATAATACTTAGTCTATCAGCTGCGATGAAATATGATGAATAATACATGATCGGGAGAAATATTCTGAATTTATTTTAGTTTAGGTCCGCTGTAACGTTGTTACGAATAAGTTTGTTTTTGCGAACGTCTCACAGATAGATCATGTCGATTTGTTTCTGGTTGATCGCAGACCAATATTTTTTTTGTGGTAGTCATTTTTGTCTGGTTACTAACTTATGTGGCGTGCGCAGTACTACGGGCTGTGATAGTATTACGTGACGCAATGTGGGGGGAGGTGTCTTGTAAAATGTTATGATGCGTTACATAGTGGGGAGGGGGGACGCAATAACGCGTTACGTAACATTGTTTTTTTTATTCCAAAAAAACTAGGGAATTTATAATTCTCCTAAGTCGAGAAAATGATACTTAACTTTTTTAGGTAACTTTGTTAGGTAGGGTAGCAAAAGCTGAAAGATTCTGTGGTTATGTTTAACATAGGTAGGAACGTTAGCAAAATATGATATGACTCATGTCTGGGGGCCGCGGGTTGATAATTAGTAAAGTACTGTTTAATAATTAATTACTCTGAAAATAAGTCCCACTTAGTAATAAATAAGTCGCTTATCTGAAAACAAGTAGTACCTAATTATTTTTTTTTTGGGGTTGGGGTTACTATGAAAAGACATTGGATATTAAGTCACTCTCACAGTAAAGACTGATCATAATGACACTTTACAAGCTGAAATCCGAATAGCAGTCTAGGCTGCACACTTACATACAATCACCGGGAAAACAATTGCCTCCTTGTAGCTCAGCCGGGTAAACAATAACCCGGCCATGTCAATCTTCTTCGAGTTTCCGAAGTGTGCGCATGACTTGACGTACCCACCATACAAACGTTTTACCACATCAAAGGTATGCCAAGGTCTACCACACCCCGAAACCTTATCGAAACTTAAACATATTCTACACCTACCCTTTTCTTGTTACCGAACTTATACATTATTCACACCACTCGAATTTCCCAGACGAAAATTCGGCACTAAACATTGCGAAAATATATAATGGGCGCTCTACATACTAAAGTGGAATCGGAATCGTATTTTTTCGATTTACATGTAAACTGAGTACTTATGGTATTCTGAAGTAGCAAAATAATTGTAAGTCGCAGTTTACTGCTGAGTTTAAGTTCGACGATACTTTCTTTCTTTAAAATAAATCGTGAAATATTTTAAACGTGTTTTATGCTGTGTTACAATGTGTATGACGAATATGGGCAATTTAAGTTGTACCATCATGTTTGACTGTTTGTTTGTCGCCTATTTTTTAAATAAATAATGCCAAAAGCATAGAGCAGTAGCTTACTAGCATTCCGCATTTCGTGGTGTCATAGACAACGCAAATAATCTATTGAAATAGATAAAGGACATACACCCATATTTCGAAATTGCTTCAAATTTATTCCTTGTTGCTCTAGAACCTAGTACCAGCTGAAATGATGATTGGACGTGGTAACGAACGGACGTGGCATATATTTAGGATTTTATCTTGTTGATCGCACTGAATAACATACATATAAATTCATAGCGGACCTAGAAGCATAAAAACTTTGTAAATCAGTTGAGCATCGAAAAAGTACATTTGGAAAAGTAATTAATTCCCTAAAGGATTAAAGTTATTATGAGTGTCGCCGGGTTAAGCATAGGTAAGTCTAGAATATTACAATAATAACTTGCACTTATTTAAACATTCTACAGTGTTCTTTTAGTTTCTTTTTTAATGAAAACCTCTTTTAAAGTCGAGAGTGCTCGAAGTGGCCTTCGACAGCTGAAGAAGGCATCAGCTAATTATGTGTTGGCGGCTCTGTTGCAACGTTTTAGATTCAAATTATATTATAGGATCGTGTTTGCTCTCTAGTATTAGGAAAATGTTCTCTTGGATAAGAGACAAGTTTATAGTGTGTGTAATTTATATTTTGGCATCGATTGAAATGCAATCCTATAAAAAATGTGAATGAGTTTTTCACATAGAAACGACTCATCTAATTTTGATTAATTTTAGCACAGACATAGCATTAGACCAGCGATCAATTTGACCATAATTCAGTATGTGAAACCATAGACAAGTCATATCCCAGAATTTTAGATAGATAATAATCTACTTTCTGAATAAAAAGCACTTGTAACATAAATTTAAAACAAAAATTTGCTTTTTACACTTATTTTCCATGTTTAATTTATGTTTCAAATTCGCAAGTGAATGCGTTATTATCAAAAAGGGATCCAAAAAACCTTCACGTTAGTAATATGTAGGTTACCATAGTTATAGTTATTATAATGATCTTTGTTTCACTGATATATCCGCATCATTTACTTCGCTATTTGTTGTGACAAACAGCGCCGCCCACGCGGCCGTTAGCGGAGGGAATGAATGAACGCTTTGACGGTACACCCGATACATTGTTATTATACTTGACATTGATAACGATAACATATTGATAACGACCTTTCGTCTTCGTTTTATGTTTTTTTTTTATTTTGGAACAGATTTAGGACAAAAAATTAATAAATTGATGTTCATATTCTAAAAACACTAAAATATCCGACTTCATTATAATTACTAAAAAGACGTGAAAAATACGCATAACAATAACAAAAATGACTGTAGCAATGTACAAACAAGCAAAAGCAGTCATTGCGTCAATACACTGAAAGTCTACATTTCTATTTATTCAATTATTTCGGTTTTATTCCCTCGTCCTACATGGAGAGCGACGTAGTTGACAGAGTCCGGGCATCTGAGGGTGTCAAACTGTCTGTCCGGCTGTCTAGTAGTGTCGCCTTTGCTCAAATAATTTAGCTAAAAGCCCACAATGGCACAGACAACTCACTCTAAGGTAGGTCTTAATTAAAACCACTTAGCAAGGTATTGCTTCAAGGGGATTTATGTCTTTCATTACAAAATCAATTGAACATATTGGCCCGAGGCCGCTGAAACATGACTCGGGTTGTAAACGCATAGGCTGAGCACCGGCAATGATATTTTGTTGATGTTTTCATCTTTATGCAATTGAAAATAAATGATATGCATATAAAGCCGACTTAGGGCATGTCAGGGCCTTAAGGGCACTCAGAAATTTCGGCCCCATTGAAATGTATGGGGTCAATATGTAATACATATCTCTACATTGCCCTTATATCTGCTTGGATCATTTTGGATCATGCATATTTGAACACGAAAAAAAATTCAATTGTTCACTTTAGCTAAAGTTAATTTGGTACGCAACAATATGTCAGTCATACAGTGCGCCCGTGAAGTGTATGGCCTAGTGTGCCGTCAACCTGTTTTCATTGATGATTGGACTCTCTGACGTAGGCTCATCTGTTTTCAACCTCAAATCTTGATTGAGTAGGCATGCAGAGCCGTCTTACTCACTGAAGACTAAATGGGAATACAACGTTCACTAAATTGTTGGCAACCATTCAGATTCAAAATTTAAAATAGTTTATTATTCATTTTAAAGGCGTTAAAAAATAAAATTAGCAAGTCAAGTCAGCTTTTGTTATAATAAAAATTATTTTATGTGAAAAAGGGCAGACGATTTGCATTCATGTTAATTTGTATCGTTAAAAGGATTTACACAGCGTTAAAAAAACAAACAACAGATCTGAAAGGTTTTTAATATTAAAAAGGGGTTTTAAACGCATTTATAAAACGTGTTTTATTAGCATACTTAAATTGGTTGGCACTATGAAAATATGCGATTATTTTTAGAAATATATTTTTTAATATTCTTTTATGATTCTTTTTACAGACCCATTATATTTAATTGATTGACATGAATAAGGGCGATAATTAAGTCAATGACAAAAATATTTGTTCGTTTTCGTACATTGAAGGGCATATTAATTATACGAGTACCTAAGTTCGGATTGTTATCACAATGTGGCAGTCTTCAAGCCATTGCTGATGTGTTCAGTTACTTAGATACTGTCATCTTAGAAAAAATTTATTAGTCCAACAAACAGTTACAACTGTAGAAGGTGCTGAAAAAAAAGACATAAATACGCAACAAAAACATTACCCTCCATCCGAGACAAGTAAAAATATATAAATTTTAATTTTATCTGTTATCTGATATTAGTTGGCACCTAGACTATAATCGAGTTCGATGAAAACATGATACAGTTGGGGTAATCGGGTAAAAAGCCTCGCAGGATTAGGCGGCAACAAGCAACTGGTACGGTGTACGTTAGGGATGACCGATGTTTTGGAATGTATCGATTTTTTATCGTAATTAATCGTAAGCCATTGAATCAATCGACGCTAAAAATCGTATCATGTGATTCGGTCTTATAAATGCAAAGTTCGTATTTTGATTTGAAATTGCTATTTTTTCGCAGAGTTATTTTGAAAATTCAATAACGTAAACATGGCCAGTAGTAAAAAAAATGTGAAATGAGATATGTACTGCTTTTTATACTTCAGTAGGTATAAAATATAAATGGCTATTCATATTGGCCGCAATCAATTAAAAGAAATCGAATAGCGTTTCTCAAAATTGTATCGATATTTTGAAATATCGATTCAGCTCGGGCATCTTCAAACTCATACGATGTACACATGCCATGTCCACTCCCAAGACGACTTACTACGGATATGTCAAAGGTTAAACTGAGAAAATACTTATATTAATAATTGAATTTACTCTTGTAAATGAAAACAAAGAGCATACAGAATTTGATTAAAACAAATTTAACTATCATTGATTTGTTTAAGTACCATGTAAGTAAAATAAAATAATTAAATAAGTACGTAGCGGTTTATTTTTAATTTTTCGGGTTATTAAGTACAAATTTTACAGAAAAGACACAGACTTCATTTGATAACGTGGGAGATTTTAGGCTGATTCCCACTAAAGTGTCTGAGAGGATGAATAAAATTATAATACGAGCATTAAAGCCTCATATCTGCCCGCCTTGTGTCAGCACTTTTATTACGGTTGGTAGACTTGCTTATGAAGCATTACGACAGATTCAAAAACTGAGCGTCTTGCAAAATATTTCTCATTTAAATAATAATGTTCTTATACCTAAAAAAATATAATTTAATTCGTTTGATCATTTCAATTTTTTTAGCGATTCAAAGCTATTCGATTTCACTGCACCTTAACGATATCATATTTAATCTGTGACTTTCTTGTCAAAGGGCGGCAAATTCCTCCAAGCCATAAACCTTATTTAAAAAAGGGCGGGAAATTACTAAAAATGCAAGAGAAAGGAGGCCATAGACTCAAAAATTCAAATTTAGAGTTTCAACTTTTCAAGTATACCTTTGATAAATTCGGGAAGTGTGTGACAAATATGTATTTCAAGTTTGCGTATTAATTTTATAATAATGGAACGTGAAATAAATCTTATAAATCAACTGGTTGAAATATTATGGCCTCGCAAACACTTGGATAGTAAACAGTCATCTTTGTATATCTATAGACTCTATGTAAAGCATAAAAAGTGTAAGTAAGTACTACTTCTTATTTTACGACCTTTGCTTATAAATCACATCAGTAATCAAACAAATACTCATAAATATATCGAAGAAACTGTGCCAATCTCCGTGCCAATATTATTTTGGTGCGGCCGATACTCGATTTATGGAGAGATAAAGTTTGGGAATTTGAAGATAGCTTCGAATATGAAAGTGTTTACGCGGTCGAATATTACAAGCCATGTGTTTGGACCAATCACACTAACAGTATATCTAATGGGTAGTAATTCTAGACGGTTGCCTGTAGGAATATAGGGCTTTGTTCTAGTATTTAGTATTTTTACTCGATTGGAGGAGGGTAATGTTTTTCGAGTATGTAGGTGTGTATGTACGGTTGTATGTGTGACACCCTGGACACCTATATCTGCGGCTCAATCAGCTTCACGGATTAATTACATTTCAAGAGCCATTATATTTGTGTCCATCGTGAGATATAGCTATTATTATTTTTTTATTACAACGCCCACGATTCCCGAATGAAATAAAGTTTCAGCAATCCGAGTTTATATTTTTTAAATTAAAACCTACTTCTTGAATGAAGCTATAGCACATAAGCGAAGCTTTGTCATAATTTTTATGATATCCTTATTAAGCATTGAAATATTAGGTACTTAAAATTACCTATTACGGTATTACTGCTATTACAAACACATTTATCAAGTCATTATTGTGGTCGTTACCGTTATTAATAGGTAGTTATGTCGCAATAGTCACTTGGCTATTCATATTAATGAAAAGTTTAAAGTAGGTAATTTTTTTTCAGGGTATCAGTGACTGAAGACGATGGTGGAAATACATTCTGGAGGAAACGGCTGTCCCGGTCCTGGCGTTACTCCTTGCGATGATGTGGTGAGTGAAAGAGATAGATAGCTATCTAGATTAATAGACAGAGATAGATAGCTATCTAGATTATATCCGCATTTTGTCATAAAAAAAATTGCAATTAGGATGACAAAAAAATTCAAATAACATTTCTATCACATTAAATTTGAACTAAATGGTTTAGATGAACCTATACCTCGTTTTTTTCGTTGTGATTTAAAAAGTAAACAATCTTGCAATATCTTTTTATTGTAATTATCGATAAAAATAAGACAGACACAAATAAAAAAAAGTTAAAGAATAAACAATAATTTAATGTTAAAATAAATTTCTGTATACTTCTAAATATTTTTTTAAATTAATGAAATAAATAAAAGTAGTGCCAAGATTGTTTACCTACTTTTTAAATCACGACGAAAAAAACGAGGTATAAAAGAAAAAGTTTTTTTTAAATCAAGAGCACAATAAATAATTAATCGTTTATCACCATTCACACAAACAGCGGAGCGATGAATAACGTTACTTTGTACTTAGCTTAGTTAAAAAACAAAGATAACTAAAGATATTTAAGTGGGAATCCATCATATTTTTTTTCTAATTTGGATAGTTAATGAGGCTGAGTCATAACTTTTCAGCACCGATAAAATTTTTCAGGAAGAAATTTTTGCTTTTTATTCTTGCAATCATTTTCGAACGTCAGGAACAGAGTTAAACAGCACAAAAACATTGGTTTAATTAAAAACGTTTGCGGAAAGAAAAATATTTATTTTGACAAACTCAACTCACATGATTACGTTTTGGGGTTTTCCAATTGCGAAGTATAATTTTAATTAAGTTATTCATTCGATGTGTAATGTAATTAATTAGGTATTTTTATTTAATTTATACACCAGTTATGGCCTAGTGGTTTAGAGACACGCAAAGGAAATTTGGGTTCATATACCACGCACCCTTAGTTTAAAATGCTGCCAAGTCCGTATCGGTCCACGCGCAATAAGGGTTAAAGGGTATCAGAACTTACCTTATCCTACCATATCACATGTCAACCTGTTAATAAGACTGTCTGAACTAAGTGCAAAACGGACGAACGGAGGTGGCGAATATATGAAGAATTCTGATTTTTCTAGGGAACCTTAAAAATATGTGGGAATTATAAATTATTCATTACTTTCTTTGGTAAAGGAAAATGGAAAATATAATTGCAAGATACGCGCCTATTTGAGAATACAACGTGCTCACATCAAAGTGTGTGTATAAAATATAAATCCGCATTTGAGCAGCACAGTTGACTATGTGTCTATTACCAAAGTTTACACTTTCATTCAATAATATACTTTGTATTAATATCATCTAGACTAAATCACTGCAAAACTAAACTTAACTACAATTGAAATACATAATATCTTAAAGATACAACTACCATTAAAACACATAGACCAAATAATTCTAGCTTAAAACATCGCGGCACATAATTATAGTGCTAATACTCCGAGATAAAAACAAACAGCATTCATCTTCTTATTTATGAATCTGAAGAGCGCATAATTTAATGACGCCTTAAGCCGCAGATCTACGATTCTACTTCATTTAATAAAAACAAATGGACATCGATAAATTAAAATTTATAATGTAAAACAAAATCCAAGCTAAACAATGGAACATTTATAAATTGCCATGATGACGAACAACTTTTAAGTAGGTACCTACTAGAAGATCCATTCTGTGGTTGAAATTAGAACATAATTTCAAAATTTAGATTAGATGAATACGTTATAGTGTCGTCTAGAGAACGTGTAGGACATCATCCTTACGAGGTATTGTAAGACTGTGAGTTTCGTAAAGTTTCTAAAAAAAATGTATTTAGATCACATATTTTACACAGAATAAGGCTTTATGCACTTCTTTATAAAAAAGTTAAGTATTATTTTTAAAATGGTACCGAACCCTTTACGTATTGTTGATATATAAATATCTTGTTATAAATGACGCTAGAAATTCTCCGAGAACCCCCAGCGGGTCGTACTTATTAACATTTCCTACGGAATAATTCGATTCACGAATACGAATCCATTACCGTTTTGAAATCCAATTTAAACGTCAAAGCCAGTGCCTATTAATTTTGCAAAAATACAGAAAGCAAAGAAAGGTCCTCTCTACTATTTCGCATCAGTAGTTTTCTTTTAAAATAAAATCTTATGATAATATTTTTTATGACTCCGTAGAACTCTAGCTCAGTTCAGACGGAGGGTGAAGTTATCTGAAGTTTCATTGAATTTGTCTCCTTTGTGGGATTGACTTAGGCTATAATAATTCTTTCCACAAATATTAAGCATTCGGCCATGTGAAAGGCTTCAACGAAATTATCAATGACTGCATACTGCAATGCTTCCTAACCTTTTCAATATTGTGACCTCTGTGACCTATGATGAAAACTGATTTAACCCGTCTTGAAAATGTTTTCAAAACAAACAATACAAGTTACTTTTAAATGTATTTTTTCAAATAGCTTATTTATCCCCGAGGGGGTTATTAACCCCTGGTTAGGAACCCAGGGTATAGTGCATAATATTCATCGTCGATTTATTTGTAACAGTTTAGTTGACAGTAAATGGATTAAAAATAGTTTTTACGTCATGTAAAATGTAGCGGGCTGTAGTGGCCTGGAAATCGAGTTTTTGTCGTGAGCAAACGTAAACAAAACTTCGGCTTCAATCAATGGGTGGGGCGTTTGTTTACAGTTCGCCTTGTATCGCCTGTAAGTAGGGCTGCTACCACATAACTGGCAGGCCCCGGATAAAACATTGGGAATTCCTGTAATGTTAGTGGTAAGCTATGAAAAAAAAATATTTAAAAACTGTCATAAAACAGTATTGAAAAGTATTTGCAATTATTTCATCCATAAATTCACACACCTTCCGTAACTACTTTGTCTAAGCTTGAATTAGTTGAATGCGATTTTCGTTTACGAAAGAATGCTCAATTCAGATTAGTTTATTTTTGCTTATTTTCAATTGACCGCCGTTTTTCATACCTACATACAGCAAAAAACTTCGGGTTTTCCCTGGACGCTATTTAAATACCTCGTTCGGACGTTCCCCAGACGTGCTTAGATTGAAATAGGCCAAATGCGGGGAAGCGTAGACGGATGACAGCCTTACCGGTAATCCACAATGCCCCACATGGCTTACTATGTCAATCCTGCTTTATATGATAAGGACTGGAAGCATCTTTACTGTACAGTTTGTATTTTCATTATTAAACTAACAGATATTACAGTAGCTGCAAAAAAATCATTATTGTATGCTTAAAAAAAATATTATCTTTAATTTACCATGATAAACATAAATTACATGGTGGGTAAGTATTAAGTATGTATGTAAATAAAGCCTTACCAATTTAAATGCAACATAATACTTACAGGTACCTAGGATAAGGCTGTATACTTACTGAATATTGCGTTCGTGTATTATTTGCAAAGCAGATTAATACTAATTTAATAACAATGGATTATCGCAAAGTAACACCTGATAGGTATCATTAACTATCACGATCAACTGCTAACAGACGGCCATTGACCGGATTCAGATTAACACTTTCATTTTCATGGCCATAGTTTTTCCTATTCTAAAATAGGGATAGTCAATAGGGAATATCGGAATTGTGATGAAAAGTTTGAACTCTACAACCCATGTCTCTACACTGTAGAGTCTACAAGTTTTAAACACCACATTCGGGGCAAAAAGTATGACTAAGCAAACGTGCTTTACACTAAAATGTTTTAGATGGGCTTACTACTCGTAACTCTCAGAAAGCATTCACGAACGGTGAAACTGATTTAAACATTTCACGGTCACTGAATCGTGATTGTTTCTCATTCTACATATTTTTACGGTTATTTATACTGACAGTGACTATTTTTAACATTATGAACGACAGGGAGAACATAAAATTATTTTCGCTGGAATTTACGAGTATGGATGACAACCTTTACGTCGCAAATCTAAAATTAGTGATAATTGTGTAAAAACTATTTGGTCCTAAAACACTTGCTACATCGAAGGAGAGTATCGGATACCGAAGGATAGTTGTGATTGCCAATTCTATATGTCATTTAACTTTGAATTTTGAAAATTGAATTTTGAATAAAAAATCCTTTAGGTTTTACATTAAAACCTATCATAATTGAAATGGACCATAAGTTGATTAGTGTGGTCATCGACGCTTTTCTCGTTTTACTCTAGAAGGGAACATCGAATCGGAAAGGGGAATTGAATCTATTAACTTAAATTTGTTACAATGTCGTTTAATTGAGATGAAAGAGTAACATTTATGATTATAAAACTATTGATAGCTTCTAGTGCACATTTTTAGAGTTCTGTAGTCATCGATTTACCCTTGTAGTAAGGCCATATTCATCCGTCCATTGCGTAGTTTATTGACCGTAGTACTAGAAAGCTACAATACATCTTTTTTAGTTCACACTTTATAGTCTATCTGTTACATTCTTCAATTACCAATTAAAGGTAATTTGTAATAGTAGCCGTGTCCAATGACTAATTAAATTTTATTTGTAATAGTCTCCTCTTAATTCTTTAGTTTGAAGCTGGCAGGGAGACAGGTGTCGACAGACTCACGTCCGTTGAGCTGTAAACATCGTCCGGCGTGGCGACGGCGGCTTGCCACATAAATCTGGTTTATTGGCAGTCGAGAGCTTCATAAACGTTGGCCACGGTTTACCACGGTATAACATTTGTTGCATCAGTTACCAGCGTATTACCCATATGGATCTGTTGATGATCGCGTCACAGAATTGAGCAAAACGACGTCATTCGCCTGACTGTCATTGAAAGGGTCGAAAGGGTTTTGATACGAATCCCAGGGAAGAAATTTAAATAATGAAGCTGTTTTCGGTCTGGGCATGCGTTTTCCCCAAGACATAGGGATTCATGTGGGGCTATGTAGATTGTGGAACGTCGATCATTAATTATATTGATGCTTAAAAAAGCTAAAGGCGATAGTATCTTTTCGTGTTAGGACACAGGGTTTCCCAAAGTGTGGTGCGTTTCAGAAAGGAAGCAAATAAGGTGAGGCAGTTACACCCAAATTTTAACATAAGTATTGGCTGGAACAAATTAATCTATTAAAAGATATCCTCCACTGTATATGGGATGCTAGGACACCAAAACTAAACGACTAAAAGTTTTTTTAGTTAGTCGACCATATAATTCCGTTATTGGGAAATTATTTTAAATTTAATTACTAAATTATATGAATAGGTAGCATTACCATAATAAAGGGCAGATAAATGAAATCTGCTTTGAACCAGTAAAAACGTTTTTTAACCTAATTTGGGGTGATTTCACTAACAATAGATTAGGGTAGACTATTACGCTCATTGTGGATTATTACAATAGTTGCTTTTTATATTTACAATTTAAAAGAGATATTAATTGTTAAAAGAAACCTTTTATGGAAATTGCTTCAATGTTTTAATACAAAACCTTCGTCTTAATTATAGCATAAGTTCTTAGTTACTTTAGTCTGCCGGTGTGTCCTTTGAAAGGTTGGTTTCCGGTCATTTGACTCAATGGGTGGGTTCAATCAGACATGAAATCCGTACTCGCGAACAGGCAGCCGTAAACACTGCGTTCTGAACTTTGTTCAATTGCAATAAGGTTCGATTTTGACTGTTGCCGCTCTTTGATTGTGCAAGCTAGTCGTACATGGCAGTGTGTGTGTAAATATAGATACAGTAATTAAAACGCTCACATGTGTATTATATTAATATGACACGCGGATGACACAATAGTTGTAGGTATAGGAAGTTGCTATACATTTTTGCTTTTTGTAGAGTCCCGGCCGAGATATATATTATTATTAAGATTATTTAAGAGCACGTACCTTGTTGTTACGTACTTAATCATTATAACTTAATATCATACTTAAATGACATTTTTGCACTTAAAATCTACATATAATTCATTATGTCAAACAATAGACTGTAGACCGTTCGACCTGGCTGACAGATGTCAATGTCAACGGCAACTATCTGTCAATGGGGCCTTCCTTTTGACGGCTTTATTTGAGTTATCCGAGCCATTTTCTTTTAAAGGGGTCCATAGTAGAACCCCCATGCAAAATTTAAATATGTAGAGACATAAAAAATATACATAGTACACTGTGTACCTAATTACCTATACCTAAATAGTTTAACCACACTGAATTCAGAACAAAATGACACTTCTCCATATATCTTAATCAGTATTGGAGACGCGTCGGCTAGAGGGCACTGAATACAACCATATTTCACACTTTACGTTGATTGGATTACGGCAAAACGTTTAGTGATTCACATATGAAGGAACTTTCATTTTTATTTTGTTCAGGAAACTAGCTGTGTAGAAACCAGAATAAATTTTTTCGTTAAGTTAACGTAGATTAACTTATTCAACTTAGGTTATCCTTATGCCATGCTGTATGACGAAACATTATGTAAGGGGCCCAGTTATGTTTCTTATAGCAATATCTTTTGGTCATATTCTATTGGAGATTACAAAAGAATTATCCCGAGAACTTTTTTAATGAAATTAGTTAATACAAGTACAGATATTGTACAGAGATTACTTAACTTACATTGTGCCGTAGTAAAATTAAGTCATTAGCGAGAAGTCTATACGGTACCTCCTCTTCGTAGAAACTGCGCTACGCAGAAAACAGAGTAATTAAGTATGTACCTTACTCGTGTGTTTACAAGCCTGAAGGCAACCTAGACATTCAACGGCAAAGCTTGTAAATATCCAATAAAATTAAAAACTATAGTGAAATTCTGAAATTAGTAAAGGACAATACCTATTTACACTTGCAATATTAAGCCCAATAAGAATTTTGTATACTGGTACCTACTATTATCTTAAGTTCAGATGGCAAAATCTCGACGAATTATTACATTTACAACTCCATTTCTGTTTCTACTAAAACCAACATTACGGATGACACATACCTACATTTATTTGTTGAGTTCCAGTAAGTAATATAATTATTATTAAGGAGCTGAATATAACTCAGAACCATTTATCACAGCGTTTTGGAAAACCTTATTTGCTCCAGCCCCGCCCTTCTGAAGTCCGCTCCGCTACGACCGTACAAACTTTATAGATAGGTCAATTGAAAGTTTGTCCATTTGATTACGCTCAGTTCAACCTCATTTTTATGACAAATGTGAGCAGCAATTAACAATTATAAAAACGGAATTTGTTTTTTAATATTCCTTTCTTTTGTCTATGCTTGGTTTCATGTTTCGGCCAACGAAAAAATATTCACAAAAAAATAATGTCTTCTGCAAGGTTTCACCCCACAAGCAAATACTAATCTATCCTATATCAGTACTAAATCGGAGCTGAAGTAACCAATTGAAATAATAAAAGGAATCATTTCAGTTTCACGTTGTTATTCCCCTGACGTCGCGCGTCTTCATTCCTCCCCTATTAGGTCCAATGTCTCGGCTAAACAACATAATTTACTTGAGTCATCCCCCGCCTTTTCACTGTAGACTCGAGCGTCTTGCCGATTCAGTGTGAAGCATGAAATTTGTCTGCTATTTAAATTGCTTCGTCGCGATTGTAATGCTTCAATTCAATGTTTTTAATAACTATTGCAAATTTCCAAGCACGAAAATTATAATTTAATTTATTAAAACACTTGCCTTGTTATATCTGAAATCGTTTGTAAATTTAGTAATTTAGGCGTAGGTAGGTACTGAAATGCGGTCTGGAGTTATTTTGTAGGCAAAAATGTCACAATTCCAATTTAACACGCCGCAGTTTTCTTTTCTAGATCATTTTGTCAGAAAGAGAAAGAGTAAGATTGGATTAAGTTTGTACCCCAATGTTGCAAAACAATATAAAAAAGTGATAAAAACGACCGTGATTTCAGAACATGACTATAAATACACCTACCTACATACGAGTATATTTTTGCTGTTTGAACTTTCTCGACAGTGTCGTGAGAGCTTTGTAAGTAAGTTTTATCTTCCGTGAAGTATTTGAGATACACCAAACTTTATTGCTGCCAACTTGCCGAGAATCCCGCTCTTTATTGTAAATCAATAAGATAGATATTTTATTATGATCGAGCATATAGTAGATACCTACGTAACATGTTTTCTCTTACGAAAATAAAGTTGACGTAAGGTACTCATAGATGGAAAGTTTTTAAGAAAAATATTATCGTTTACCATTTTCAACTGATTGCACCAGAAGAACATTACCCATGTTTCAGAGCGTATATATGTACGTCCTTATCTTTGGCAAGCTCTACAGTTTCTCTTTCAGCTCTTCTGTTTCATACGATCCTCCGTACGGGTCGCGGATTATAAATTTATTAGCGTTTATATCTCACTTATAACAATTATTTAATTTCAATAATTAAGTATCGTTGCCTAATAAATTATAGTCAGTTTCGTATTAAATTAACCGACGGTTGAACCTCAGATTAGAGGGATAAGCTTAAAGGATGCGTTCACATGGTTCATAGCGTTCACCGCAATCACCACCCAAAAGTTTTGATGCGGGACCGTCCAATCCGTATTGTTTGACATAATGAGTAATAGTCAAATGTTTCACCGCAGAATTGGTCCTCTAGTATTCATAGCAACAAGGCGTTAGACAGCGCTCGTATGGATAAATCTACGTTGAAATCTTTACATTGCGACAAAATGCAACGAAACGGAATGCGACTAATTACAAAGCATCGTGTGAACGTGTACTAAATCGATCAAAGTTGTTTCCACTCTGTTTTCCGCCACCGTCACCGCACCACAAGACCAAGACGTGACAAGCGACGAACCACGCCGCTCTGCTCATAGAACTTGATAAATAATTATATAATATCGCTTAATAAGTAGGTTAGGTACGTGATCTCAGCTCTGTGTCGAGGATCATTGATCTTGAAGATTAATTCGCTGGCAATTACGGCTAATATATTTTTGATCTGTTGTCCTTGTTTATAGTTAACTATATACTAATAACATCTCATTCAAATATAGGTAATTCATATGTCACGTTTATCGAATGTTATTCATAGCAAATGTTGAAAGCGTTATTTTTTTCTATTTTCTACGCCATGTTCGCGTTATTTTTATTAGGTCTCAATTTATTTAATACGTCTGTAGGTACAAGGTAATCGAAAATATTTTTCATTTCACAAACAATATTGACAGCTAGAAAATACGAAAATAAATGCTTATCTTTTATCTCTCCCGTGCTACGAGGGACGTGGAATAAATTATTTTGTTGATGGCTGTAACGTACAGACGTAGTTACATTTTATCTGTGTCTATTTTGAGTACGTTTAGGCACTTTCAGACACAGATGCAGTGTGTTCCTATTCATAAACAATTATACAAATAATGATTTTTTATAAAAAGTTTAAAAATACAATTAAAATAATTAAAACTGTAATTTAGAGTAACTTAACACACACATCCAGACAGATAATAGAAATCCTAATTTAAATTTCTTTCTCATTGGGTATTGAAGCCTGGATCTTTTGAACGGCAATCTGACATAGTAACCACCGCGCTTACGGCTCATTATAAACATGAAAATCTCGTCAGAAAATAATTAATCAGACGCTATGAAATGGCTCCTTAAAATAGGAATAGCGTTTAAACAAACAGTAAAGCTCCTAATTAATTAAATTAATTACCAAGTGAACATGTAGATAAATAAATGATTTAATTAAATCCTAGCGAGTTGGTGACCTTCAATAAAGGGAACAATTGATTTATTTGTTGTAAGTTACTTACCTACCTACTTACTTACTTACCTACTGTAGGTACCAGTACATAAGCAAGCATATTAACTAAGCTATTTACTCCACTGAATGAACTTCATTATAAAGTTACAATACAATTATAGTGCAGTTTTCCTGCTGTTTCATAATGATAGATAAGAGTATATACGTCATAATCTGTGATTTCCCGCGATGTATTTCCCGCCTAAAACTATTGACAAGTTGAGTTAAGCTATCAGATGGCGGGGGCGCTAAGCGACCATAGATAACGAAACTAATGCATTTGTTTAGTGATACAGATAACTAAACGCACTCTTCAATGTCGTCACACAGAAGAGGTAAAGCGAAAAGGGCAAATAGATTTTTCATGTCAGTAGTACTTACCTAGTTAATGTATGTTAATATAAAAATGCGTGTGTAGCTATAGGGGTTTCGTATCTATCCCTGACCTACGGAGTACCTACTGTCAATGTAGCGTCGGAAATGACACCACCCCAAAAACTAAACATCATCTATAAACGAAAATGACATATCAGTGTATCACGAGCAGGTACTTTAATTTTTTCTACACCGACTAAGAGAACTTTAGGTGCAAGTTACAGAAAAAATAAAAATATATTTTCTTAGATAATAAAAATGAAATTACTTTTTTATAACAGTTTCGTTTTTCGCAAATTACGTCGTAGGATATTCGTTTCAGTTACACCCACAGTCTGTAATCAAAGGAATGACCCTACTCAGGTACACAAGAGATCATTATACCAAAAGTACAAATAGGTAGGTACTATACCTACATAAAATAAAGAGAAGGACTTTCATTTACTTATCAAAGGTTTATTATATTATAAAGGGCGCATTAAACTAAATTTATTATTCCAGTACTCAGTGAAGTTAGGAAATAAGTAAACTTATGATAAGAATTAATGTCTGAACTTGATCGACAGTTTACGATCAGTTTTATGATAGTCATCTGCTGAATTGGAAATATATTAAGTACTTATAACTTATTTTATCTTCCCTTTAGTACTTGATAATGCTGAGTGTCTAGGCCACATAGGTACCTAGATAGGTACCAACATAATTTTATTTCATCGGAGACTTACGTAATTATAAGTAGGTTTATACAATTTTTAGAAAAATGAGTAGTAGTAGGTACCTGTTGGGAATCTGCAAAATGTAGAACAGATAAAATTACTATACAATCGTGAATCCCTAGAGAGGTTACGTTAATAAAAACAAAAATGCTTACATTTAGCGAACCGACATCCACTTGTTGAACTTCAGAATCTAATAGCGTTTAATTACGTCTACCTCGCAAAATGTTATGACTAATAAATAAAGCGAGGTAATAAAAAAATTACGAAAGCCGTGGCTGATAAAATTTTTGTGGATTTGGTAAATATAATAAAACTACCCACTTATTAGAATCTAATTGCGCATGACAACAAGAACTAAGTAGCCATATTTACTTAGGCCTCGTCATGACTACAGTAAACAAAGACTTCTAACTTGTAAGCCTTGATTAAATACACTATATCAAATTATTATCAGTAGGCGAAAAAGATGGCTTAGAAATTACTTTTCGGATTAAAAAAATATAATAAATTACAATTCGATGTGATTTTAGTTAGGAATTTGTCACACAAAAGTTGTTTTAAGACTTAGGATTTAAAATAGTTATAACGCTTCAAACGTCTCACAATCATTTTACATCCTGTAGAACAGAACATTTTCTACATGTTTCCATAAACTTTAGCACATAAATCAACGCAGTTGGCGTAGTGACGGTCAGGTATGTTTACAATATTATGTATATTTGTTATCCGTAGGGCACGTGGTGTGAAGTGAGGAACGGCGATGGAGACGGTACACCCAGCCCTGAGGGCGAGCGACTGCCAGGTGACGGCGCCAGTTGCTCCGTTCCAGACGACCAGGTAAAATAAACAACTATAAGAGATTAGGAGATGGGAGAACTCCTCAACGATGAGTCCTGCCCTGGTTGGCCAAAAGCATGACCTTAGCCAAGTTATTCCCTTCGGGGACTTAGAACTTTAATTCAGAGGTTGAGTGCTAATTTTGGATAAGCACTAAGTAAATGATTAGCAAACAGCTACCTAATAACAATACTAAACGTATAATCTACAAATGTAATTCTTTTCAGAATTTTAATTTCCCTATGTGGAGCTAATAGTAAAACCTGGTCGTCTTACTAAAAAAACAAAAAATTTAAGAAATAGTCATCGACTAAATGCTTGGAACATTTTCCGAGAACTTAATTTATATATTAGATACACTTGATAAATGTAGTAATACTTAGGTAGTTAATTAGAGTTCTGTTTGAAGATCATAATCATAAAGCTGGATGCCTCCTCTAGACAAATTGTACAGTAATTAATTAATTACTCCGTATTATGTAGGTAGGTATTATTCATAATATTATGGCTATTTTCAGCTCTTGTATTTGAATAAGAATCCTTATAGTTTTGCCACGTCCGCCGATGTGTCTTCAAAAATACTTAAGTATTAGAAAGCTGTAATGTAGCATAGGTTTCTGTAGTAAATAGGTCATATTTAGGTAATACATATTTATTTGTATGACATACATTCTAGGTAAAAAAATAAATAGGCGTAAGTGTTAGGTACCTATACGTAATTTCCTTTCAGGTGGAGTAAAAATTTCCGCCCTATATTTGGACAGTGATCAATTGGGGTATTATTATCCGACTACGTCACAAAGAGGGTAACGATTTTAGACCGTACGTATGTATGTATGTCCATTTCAATAGCAAACTGTACAGCCCAAAAAGTTTGACTGATTTTAACATTTGAGTTGTCATTGGATTTGACTCCATTGTGGGAGAGACATAGGAAAAAAACAATATTTAACAGGCTATATTTTCTTTTTATTACGGCGGCCCGGCTGTCCGCCAAATAATTGTATTTTTTCTTTTTCTAATTTATTATTTCATTCCGAACCCCCGTAATTCTAAGAACTGCCGGAAAGTACGAGTACGTTCACTTTGTATTATGAAGGTAATAAATGAAATGAGATTTTTGATCTGTAAACTTTGTTATAACAATTATTTCAATAAATAAATAACTACAGTATCTATTTAATTTGTCCTTTACAACAAAAAGTACGTATATGTAGCTACATAATGTAGCGCGGCGTAGCGCGTAGGCGCGGTGCTACGAAAATGTTACTTGACTCTTGCAAGTCAATAAATATAACATACTACAATACCGAAGTTTCTTAGAATAGGCCCGGTACTGTTTGGATAGGACTGTTCCAACGCTATCATAAATCAAAGTATAATAAAACCTGTTTCTTTATTGAAATAAGTAAGTATATTTAAGAATACATGCGAAGTTCAAGGCTTATACATAGGTAAACAAGTTTATGTAGGTATTTATTATTATAAGCGTTTGCGTCCGTAATCTAGAACGTTATGAACAAACTTACGTACCTCTGATATTTTTTCATAATGTCATACCAATATTCAGTAGTAAGCTGTTAGTTCCTAACGAAATAAATTATTTTAATTTGAAAGACAAGAAATGAATTAGCAATAGCAACAATAGAAAAACTATAATGATTATTTTACCAAGGAAATTAGTTGTGATTTATTGTATACAGCCGTAAAAAACAATTTCCTTTTTTTTAGGTTCGGACGAGTGACGATGACGGTTCCACGAATAGTACGCGCAACAGTATTGGTCCATATCGCGGGGAGACTGAACCAGGTAACTTGACAATGGTCGTGTTACTTATGAATAACATTTGAAAAGAGCGCAATTTCTTAATATCAGTTTTCGGCTGTATTTAATATTCCGCGGATTACTTGAAATAGAAATATAAATTATTTGTTACAGTGGAAACTGAACGAATTCTGCGAACGGGACGGTACTATAAGGGGATATATTGGCCTTCTATTACTAATAGTTTTAAGGTGAGCAGTACCTATAGTAATAATAATTAGTTTTTTTGTAAATATTTAGGTACCCATTCTTCATTATAGGAGCCATGTTTAATCAACTTAGCATCAAGCTAATTTTTTCATTAATAAATTATTTTTTAAGTGTAGCTACTAATATATTTTTTTTATTCCAGGACGAAACCGTGGAGCTATCATACCAAAGGTATTCTCGGAGGCAGCGACAGAGATCACTCATTATGGTCAACGTTGTAGATTTACTGTTAAAGGTAATATTAAAAATTTATTTTAGTTAAACTATACCAAAGAAACGTAGAATTGTTTGTTTTGATGATAACTGATGACGATGCATTTGACGTTTTTATAGACTAACTTACATACACACACACTTACAGAGAGAGACAATTCTTAAATAAAAAATAGGGATATCTTTACAGTAAGCTAATAATAGATAATAATCGAATTTATTTCTTTCCAGATTTGTTTGGCACTGATTTATTCATTTTCGACGCAGCGAACAGGTAAGTTTTGGCAAACAAGATTCCATTTTAGACAACAGCCGTGAGGTTACGAAAAACAAATACTTAAAGAAGAAAATAAAAATATTTATCTAAATTAAAATAAGTTAATTTTATTTTGTAACGCAATTTATATTGCAATTTTTTTGCGTTTGTTAACTGATCTATCAGCTCCTCGGAACAAGTAACTAGGCTTTGCGATTAACAAAAGTGTCGTTACGTCCCAGGCGAATCAGACTCGGACCAGTACCAGATAGCGTGGACGGCCGTGTTCGGGCTGCTCAACGTGGCCGTGTGTCTGCTGGGCAGCTGGCGGTGCTTCGCCAACAACTACCTGCACTGGGCCGCCGCCACCACCTGGATCCTGCTCATTGCTCAAGGTGGCCCCAACTACGAGTACCTTCAACTTTACACCACACATACTACAGTCCAAACTTTTGATTGGAGTACACTATCCAGAAGATTAGACGAAGGAGTCGGGTCCTATTGCTAAACAAATAATTTCTGCTTAACAAGTCAGTCATCCTTTACTTATAGTGTCCAGCTTAAGGTCTTAAAGTTGAATCCAAAAAGTTCGTCAGTATACTGTTGCTTCCGAAGAATATGGGTGTTACTTATTAAAGGCACACTTTAAGCTACTCGTCGCCATAAAATACAGTTCATTCATGTCCAAAAAATACATGAGTCCATGTTTACACCAGTTTCCCTATTTTGAACTTTACCAACTGCTCCAAAAGCCTTCATGCAGTTACAATTAAACTCATTTACGCTGTAGATTACATCAAACTTGTAAATCCACAGCTCTGAGCGGCAAGGGCATCGGGTTCCACAACCCGGCGAACCAGGTTTGGTACATGCTGTTCATCATCTTCGTGCCGTACGCCATGCTGCCGCTGACCCTCGGCTGGTGCATCTGCATCGGGCTGCTGTCGTCGCTGGCGCATCTCCTGGCCACCGCCGTCGACATCAAACAGATCATGGCGACCATGCCCGAGGTGGTACGAACTTTTCTAGCATACACTTCACACCATCACAGGGTAACATTTTTAATATACCAGCATTAGGAAGTACTTAAATAGTGGCTAAAGTTGTTTCATAGACAAGTAGCAAATTTCTTTCGGAACACAGTAGAAAAAGAAGCAGTAATTTTGTTATTAGTATTACTAGTAAATTTAATAGAATGTCATGTTATTGCCTAATAGTGATGGTAGATACGGGTAAATAGATCTTATAGATCCGAGCGAAAGTAAAAACACAATACTATGACAAAATTGATGATGGAACAATATTTTCAACCACCCCAGATATAGAAGGAAGCATATAAAATTATTAAAACTTTGAATTACAAAACCAAAAATGTTTACTAACAGGCCGAATCGTGCGCCGTTCGCATCCTACTGGGCAATGCGTTTCTGTACACGGCGGTGAACTTCGCGGGCATGTACACCAAGTACCTGGCCGACTGGGGTCAGAGGAAGGCCTTCCTCGAGACACACCGCTCCATGATGACCAGACAGAAGACCAAGAGGGAGAGCGACCGGCAGTGGAGACTGTTTCAGAGTGGTACGATAATATATAATTATTTTTATGAAATTACTTAGCGTTTTATAGAAATAGCCGACAAACTAGCAGATGAGCTATAATATGGTAAGTCAGCTTCGCCCATGAACATCGTACCTAAGGGATTAGTAATTAACTGCTGGTCTATAGCAGAGAAAAAAGAAAGCAATGTCTCTTATGCCTTCAAGTCAAAACATGGACTTGTTATTTTGGATCACTTGTGTATTCTGTGAGGTGTATAGTATATTTTTATGTTAATTAAAAAATCGCTTCCGAGCACTTGTTGGTATGTACCAACAAACCTATAAAATGCACTTAATTCACTGTTTATAAATTTTTCAGTAATACCAGACTTCTTGGCAAAGGAGATATCTAGTCACGTGTCCCGAGTGAAGGGAGAGTTCCAGGAGCAGCAGTTCAACAACCTGTACATTCAGAGACACGAGGACGTCTCCATACTGTACGCCGACATCAAGGGCTTCACTGGTGAGTAGTATCCCATCATCATCATCATCATCATCGTCACAGCCACTATAACCAGCCCCTGTTGCTTTTGACTATTAGGAGGTGTTGAGATCGACCAATATAATACATAAGATATGTTTTAAAAACATTTGATTTTATGCTGATGGTATCTCTTATGTTTCAGAACTATCAAGCAAATGCAGCGCTCAAGAGCTGGTCAAGTTATTGAATGAACTTTTTGCTCGGTTTGACAGATTGGCTTCGGTGAGTTGGCTTTACGAAATGGCTGATTTAATGTTATTTCGCGACAAAACTATCCAAAACGCTTGACATTTTATATTAAGATCCATTAGATACTCTAAATAAAAAAAGCTTAACTACGAGTATATAGGAACACTCTTCTTTTCGCTTTTTACAGCTTGAAACGTAGCATTGTACATCAGAATATAGTATATGAAATGTGTGTTGTCCAGGAGAACCACTGCTTGCGCATCAAGCTGCTCGGCGACTGCTACTTCTGTGTGAGCGGTCTGCCGGAGCGGCGCGCCGACCACGCCTACTGCTGCGTCAACATGGGCCTGCACATGATCCGCGCCATCCGGGACGTGCGGTACAACGCTCAGGTCAGTACATTTATGGCCCACTGCTTAGATCTCTCCTAGCATGATGTGATGTGGTCTGGAGTAAATTGGTAGAGGTAGTGCCCAGACATGGCTTAGTGCTTAGTTCAAATAAAATCCGATACCACAAAATTGCGCCATGTACTTCTCACGCGCATAGTTATGAGGAGCTCAAAAAGTCAATAAATACGTTACTACAATAAATACTAAAAGTAATGATCAACATTAAATTTCTTGGTTTCATAATGCATACGAAGTGGTCAAAGGTGTGGAGATGACTCGAATATTGTATCTATTGCAGGTGGACCTGGACATGCGGATCGGCATCCACAGTGGGGCGGTGCTGTGCGGCGTGCTGGGGCTGCTCAAGTGGCAGTTTGATTTGTGGTCGCATGACGTCACCGTCGCCAACCACATGGAGAGCGGAGGACTGCCAGGGTACCTGCACATATTACCATCGTTTAGGAATTACCTATACAATTTGTAGTTATGGATCTTTGCGTTCTCCAGTGTGTCTCAAAAACTGTTCCTATTAAAGCAAACGGATGTCACGTAAAATTAAAAATCCTAGTGTTTGAAGCTTTTGGCACTCTTGTGGTCACTGAGAGTTTTGGCCTCCAACACAAGAACTCTCTGTAGTTGATGTGTTTCTATAGGTGACATCTTTGGTGGTCTTGAGCGGCTTCTTGTCAATTTTCAAAAACCTAGATATTATTACATCATATTTGTAACACACTATCTAATATGAAACCCCCCGCCAGCCGCGTGCACATATCGGCGGCGACGCTGGAGTGTCTGAACGGCGCGTTCGAGGTGGAGGAGGGCGGCGGCGACACGCGCGACCCCTACCTGCGCGAGCTCAACCTCGCCACCTACCTCGTCAAGACCAGCGAGCTGCCGCGCTCCACCAGGTCCAAGCCCAAACTGCCGTGAGTAACACTAACAACTAGAAGACCGACTAGAAAATAAGCTCAGAGTTAGTAGAACAAAGATTTTGGCTATGCTATTGACCCTGGTAGGCTACGATAACTAAACGCTATACACTCATAGCCCCATAGTAGGAGTCACTGTGTTGTGGGTGGTATGAATGACAAAGAAACATTAAATATACTCGTACCTACATGTAGACCGAAAACAGATATTTCAAATTCTTTACGAAAATTTCTGCCTGGCTGGGACTCGAACCGAGGACGTATTGAACGGCGATCCAGCGTGGTAACCATTGTACCAAACAAGTCATGGGCAGCAGGGCATCAGCTGTCTACAAATTAAGGATACATAGAGTATACAGAATTTAAAGACGTGGTCACACAAATGTAGGAAGTACCATAGTTTGTATATTAACTGTTACCTTCACTATAATATGTGTTTCATGATCCAGTAACCAGATATCAGCGCAATCTAATGACGTGTCAATCCGCCAACCTAGCAACGGTGTTGAAGAGGAGACCACTACTGATTGGACACCCGAAATGCCTTTTCAAAGTGTAAGTACTGTCATTGCATGTGCTGTCTTAAGTTCTTTTTCTCCCTTCTGTCCTATATAAACCTCGCCTCTCTCTCTCTCTTCTAATGTGATGAGTCATTCAACACAATGTGCCTAACATCATGTAGTGCCGTAATAAAGCTCCTAGGTTTTTATAAGTTATATAGTTTTTCGGCAATTAATATCTATTTCTAGATTCTGATGTCTTATATACCTTTCCAGTACTTCTCAAGTAGCGTCAGCACAGCAGTCCGCCGCATCACTCGCCACGAGGACCCCGAGCAGGGACAGGAGCTGGACATCGCTTCCATGTCTGAGGTAATACTATGGCGAGGATTTATCCATATGGTAGAAAGGGGGCAGACGACTCCCCATCTATTTCTTAACTTTACTTACGTTGAATAGTACAAGTATCATGTTACTCATTACTCTAAAATAACTTTCGTCTTAATCTGACCCATTGTTTATCTGAGTGCACCGTCAGCAAAATAAATGATTTAGATTAAATGAAATGAGCCCTTAACTCCTAATTCCATGTAGCAAATTCAAATAATATCATAACAGTTTGTAGG
>LGAG01000090.1:166545-183059 GCA_001278395.1 Lerema accius
TTAACAACTAAAATACCCGACGGTGTAATTTAAGACAAAACAAGAAACTTGTTTACGGCACATATTTTTGATTTTATTCATAGTCATGTCCATGACGTCATTGAGGAACTGCGATAGATTCTCAGAGACACGTAAATTTCCAGATAAATCTAAGCGTTATTACTACAGCAAACTCACCACAGTGATAAGATCGAGGTCTCGTTTGTAGGTGCGTTCTGTCATCAGCAGTTCCTTGGCCACGTAGTAGGTGACGTCAGCGCCGCGCCGCCGCGCGCCCTCCCCCGCACCGCCCACGCACGATGCGATACTGACCACGATATTTAAACAAAGGTAAAAAGTCACAGAATTTATCGCCTAAAGCCTTTTTGCCATATAAATTCAATTGCTCACTCCTGCGTAGTGCAATAATTTTAACTGGAAACCGTTAATAGAGCCCATGCAATAAACAAATAATGTCAGAATGTAAATAATGTCTATGTAGAGAATTCATCCAAACACAACCGCACCTATTATTATTATTGTTCCGCCTGTTAAGAGTGTCGCCCGCGTCGCTCTCCCCGCCGCTCAACACGTCCATACTGTTCGTCGACTCTGACACCCGTTTGACTGCCAAAAACAACAATTAAGTATCTCATAAGATAGTAAAATTATCAATAAGTAGTGTACACTAAAAACTATACAAATACCAACCATTCACGTTACCATTCACAGTATCGTAGTCATCGATCCGTTTCCCCAACCTCTTATCATTGTCACTAGTAATTCTATTGTCAACATCATCGACGCTTCCAACTCTGTTTTTAACAACGATTGGACTGTCAACATTTCCAACTCGATTATCGACGCTATCGATTCCGTTGTCGGTACTTGTTATTTGGTTGTCGTTATCGGTGAGTCGGTTGTCGTTGTCGATAAGTCGGTTGTCGTTGAGCCGGTTGTCGTTGTCGGTGAGCCGGTTGTCGTTGTCGGTGAGTGGGTTGTAGTTGTCGTCGTGGTCGCTGTGTCTCCGATCGTAGCCGTTGGCGAGTGTCCGCGGCGCGAGCGGCGTGGAGCTGTAGAGCGGCGCGCTCGACCTCTCAACATCTGAAGTCGGCGACATGCAGAGACTCGCCGATGACACCGTGTTGTCCTCCTCTGGTGACGTCCCGTCTGTATAACATTTAAAAGAAAATTATTATTTAATTTACAAAAAAAATAATATATTTTATTTTTAATAAAAAAGGAAACATTGACAAAGTTTTTAAAATGCTTTGATATTCACTAAAATGAACAAGCAACAAATATAAGAAGATAAGGGCAGATTATCATAAAAAGGGGTATTTGATAATGGATGGAATTAAAATGGATGTGCAAAAAAATAACAGACAATAAAAATTAAAATGAAAAACATCAGTGTTTGTTTACATGTGAATGGTTGACGTAATGTTTTTCATTTTGATATTAAAAAATAAACAAAAATGCAAAAATATTGTAAAGTGTCTATTAATGTGGAGTGTGTAAAGAAGCTGTAAAATAACATAAAAAAATGAAAATTTAAAAACACAAAGAAATCATAAATTAATACTTTAACTGATAAAAAAATTATATTTTTATAATAGTTACCATTTTTTTAATAGAACAATCCGTTATATAACGCATTTAACAATGGCGTAAAATTTGTCAAAAGATAACATTTACAAAACCTATAAAAAAAAAATATAATAAAATTTACCAAAATTAAAATAAAATACTATGACATGATTATTAGTTGATTCAACTTACTTGTTCATCCCTGGCTGCTTAGTACAATACAAACTAAAGGTCAGGGCGAACGAAACACAAAATTATATAAAAACAAAATAGACAAATTCGTGTCAGTTTTTAAATTATTTATTGTTTAACTAACCCCAAACGGTGGGGGGTAGTGTCGCGGGGTACACGTACATTATACATATAAATCCAAAAAGGAAGTAACAATCCAACCTCTCGAAACAATAATAATAATACTTGACGATAAAACTGTATATTCCGATGGTGGAAAGGAAAACTAGATTAAAATGTAATAATACCTTTACTAACTACATGAATATTAAACCAATCTAACCTAAAAATGTATATTTTCACTATATTTTAATAAAGTATGCATTTAACGTCATATAAAAGTTAATTACAGTCGATAATTTCGTAACATAGGATAACGATACCTAGGATAACACATCCATTTTAGTTGTCATATTAAATTAACGATTATATTTGTCGATATTAAATTAAATTACCAATTAAATATCATATCAGGTACTTAGACACAAGTTGTATAAAATAATTATTGCTACAACTTTTAGGGACATAACGATATCACTATAAAGCGTACACTTACCGGTGGGCATAATTCAGTTCCTGGCAACATTTTCAGTCGAAACTTACAACATAAAATACAATACACTCTCGCACCATCGGCCTATACAATACAATACAATCAAATCGTAACGTTACAGTCTATTCGGATTGTACAATCTCAAAAGTCGAAGTACTTAAACTCTAGAAATTATTACTTTAATTCTTGATACCGTTTTATTGCACTAACTAGGGAGGCACGTGAACCTCTTACATCTAAACTTCTAAAATTGTAACGTCCACGAATAGGTGAATGTAAAATTATTTACAATTCGATTACACTAAATTGACAATAACAGAGAAGTAAAAACCAAGGTAAAAAAATCTTATGCGTATACGAAATAAATAAAAAAAAATATCGCTTTTTAAGATCTTTTTTTTAATAATATATCAGTCAATATTAAATATTCATGTATTATTACTCCATCATAAAAATATTGTGACTGAAATGATAGTTTCTACTATATGCGTCTTCTTTCAACTCTGATTTCATAATCCCAATCTTAGTACATGGTTTAAAAACGACTGTAATTTAAATAATCAGTAACTTAAATTTATCTCAAAAATAAATGTTAATTTCAATTTAGTCTATCGAGTTGTAAACCAGATTAAGGGCATATTAATAAGCTGACTAACAAAGTTGTATAATTACACGACATACATTTTAAAGAAGTTTCAAAATAAGTTAACAGAGTACTTAAAACATTTCAATATTCTGTTTGAAACAAAATTTCCAACTATGAACAAGTTTTTATAAAAACTCTATTTCTTGTTAAAAAAATTAAACTTAAAACCTTTTTTGCAAAAGCACACAGATATTTAAAAAGTAAAAATAGACCTTATGCGCAGTAATTATACAGTTTTATTTGCCAGCTACTCGTCTATTAAAATCCAACATCAATTGAACACTGCGGCCAGTGGATTATCGACTATATTGCTAAACAAACTTTTCGTATAAATACAATGAACATATATGTATAAAATTAAAGACAAAAGGTATAAAATCATCAAGTCATAATTATCACAAGACTAGGGACAGCGGCAAACAAAGCTCTCTATGGCTCCCTATGTAGTTAAAACACAATATTTAAATGCATCGTATTTTTTCCACTATCTATTGCTGCATTTCTAAATAGGCACGTATAATTCATAAACACACGTACGCGTAGCGGTCGCTGACTTGTACCACTATATGCCAAGACAACAGCGGCTCTCAAAGTTGAATTATGTAGATGTACCGTGTGCCGTGTGTTGTAAAGTGTAACACTAATGTTTTAGTTAGCAACAAATTTAAAATTATCAATAAGAGGCAGTTTATTTAGGGTAAAATGTAAACAATATACTATAATGATAAATAAAATAGAACTACTTGTAACATTTAGAATACAACAAATAATTCAATAAAAATATCACAAATTATTAAATTATTCCGACTGAAACAAAAGTTTGTAGTCTCCCTAGCTTTAACGTATTACAGATAACAGTCAATATTCAATATTATATTCTAAAATTTGGGCAGCTTTGAACTTTGTACGCCGAGCATTTGGATATATTTAATGATATTGCAATAAAAAAAAACTTAAGGGACTAATTTACTTTGGCTCCTAGCAAATTGACCAAATAAGTTTTATTCATAAATTAGTATTTTATTTTCTATAACTTACTAGTGTTTACGCTAATACATGAAAAAGTTTACTGAACACACTGTCACAAAGAGATCCTTTAGAATTTGTAACATTTTATTTATTCTTCCACTGATGATTGGTATATTCAACCACATCGATTGAAAAGTATTGCAAAGTTTGCATTAACGATAGTTCCTATTTATTATGTTTCCAATGCGTTATATACGCAATATTTTCAGTAAACAATTAACTCAGGGCTAAGACATGGAGAAATAACACTACAATATAAATTCCTCTGTACGTTAGTTTAACATGAATACTTCAAAGTCATAAAAATCTCAAAACAAAACAAACGATCCTAACAAAATTATCGTTACATCCATCTACAATAAACACTATTCAAAAAATGTGTAAAGATTTATTTGACAAAGTTGCAAAAATTTGGCAAAGTTGCAAAAAGATTGGCAAAATACAATAATTAAATTACGTCATGAGTTTCGGCTATGATTATTTTGCTTTGAACACAAAAAAAAATGTTTAACTGTGCTAAAACAAAAAAAATGTTTCACACCATCATTCGCCCGAAACCATACAAAATAAACTGACGACAAATGCATTAAAATTAATCAATACAGTTTAACAAATATTCGTATTTACTTGTTTACAAAAAACATACTCAATTTAACAAACGCATAAAACATACAATCTAGCTACTGATGCCGTAACTTCGATGCTTAATAATGATTAAGATTTATTTTCACTCACACACATGTAAATACAGATTAATTCTGAATACGTACTAAATACTTGACTATTTCACACCTAAGAGTAAACACGACTCAATATTAGGATACAAATAAATTATTCTAAAAATTATGAACAATTTGAGCAGGATTGCATGAATTCTGAGAATGTCATGGATGAAAGTAAAAAATAGGAATTAGTTAATATAATTATGACCAAATGTGAAACTTATGACAGTTTAGAATTATCTAAACCAAAACAGATCTAGGATCCCACCACACAAAGCAAATCACAGCCTTTACATAATATTACTTGTATGGGTTCACTAATATAAATTCATCAACCAACAATAATTTAATACTCGTAACGAATAACATTAAGAAAAGTTGGCACTACCTAAATTCTAGGAATTTGTTGTGGGAATGTCGCCTTCTATGCAGTGAAAACAGACTTCGTAACATAATTATTATTTGCCCTAAACGATGAAACAGTCAAGTAGTAATTGATTTAAGTTGAGTACACTCGATCAATACGCATACCACTACAACTAGATATCTTAATAAGCTAAATGTATAGGATAAATCCGCATTAAGTTTACAGGATAGTAAAGGGTCGCTCTATCCGGAATTGGCACTATATATTTTATCTAAATATTTAGAGTGACGATGTAAATATTCAATATAATAAGTATCCTAATATTAAATATCGATAACAATTGCGTATTAGATTTAAACTCGAAACGCATAGTGAGTAGTAGCACGCGCGCATACTGAATAGTAAACATTCATACAACAACAAGGGAGTCTACGACGGGGTAACTAGTGTTGATATTAATTTGGTTAAAATGCAATTAATCATTCTCATCGTCGGAGCAGAGAGGCGGCGGGAGCGTGGACACGTCAAACTTTTGCTCGGGACTGTCGCTCGAAGCTTGAGAGTCGACGTAATGACTAGAATAGAATCTCTCTACGTTGTTCAGACTGAAGCGCTGGTCAAGATTTCTGGTGTAACGATCCTCGTTTCCGTCCGTCCCCTCCATGTCCTGATCGTATTGCGGATAACACTCCTGCGTTTGGAACATGTCCACTTCCTCGTAATGTTCCGGGTACGGACTTCCCCTGTACGCTTCGTACTCGTCTTTATCCTGCGGAAGTTCCGTGTCAGAGTAAGCCACTGATTCGCCGCGTTCGAATAAGTAGCTGCCTGACTTTGACATTTTTGGAGCCCTTTTAATAGTGTCAATAGGGTAGGCGTAGTCGTCCGAGTCATCTCTGTCGCTCGGCTCATTGTAGTACAACGCTCTAGGTTGGTGCTGACCTGAGGATTCTCCCAAAGATTTATCGTCAGAATTTCGATACCCTGCAGTAGATTTTTGCTTCTTTAAAGACGACTGACGGCTACTCTTATTCGAATACGACATTCTAGGAGGACTGTCCTCCGGAACATAAGGCGGTTCCTGAGTATCAAGATACGGATGGCGCAGGCGACCTAACCTGTCGAAACGTGGAAAACCAGTTTCATCCTCATCGGCGGATGACCCAAATCCTTGAAACTGTACTGGTGCTATATGAGTAACCGGGAACTGTTGAGATTCATAAGTTGGACTCTTGTATTTCGCATATTCAACTTGTTCCTCATCTTCTGAATAACTGGCAGGCTCTCGAGATTCGTAATTTTTGGAGTCTGCCTTGGATATTTCTGAAGAGCCCGACTCCACCTCTGGAATATAGCTATCTGAACACTCAGAACTTTCCATTCGTCGTAAAGAATCGTCAACTGTCAAAAACCTTATACCCAGCATTTTATGAATTTTGTCACTCTCAGAAGAACACTGGCTCTTTGTAGAGTCTTCTTCTAAAACATCTTGTATTTTTTCTTGCTTTTTACGAGCACCAGTAACTTGTTTCTTACGCCTAAACGTTCTCATTCTTTCTCGTGGATCCCTAATAACATCTAAGGAGCTATCAGTGTCGTTACCACTCGGTGGGCTTTTCAATGATATATTTCTAACCAATAGTGATTTTTTGACTGGGGCTTTCAGGGGTTGTATGGGAGGAGATTCGGAACTCAAACTGCTAGAATAATATGGAGAACATCGAGAAAGAGGAGTCTTTCCAGATCGATCCACCGCTTTCTTTTCTTGAAATTCTCTATGCACAGGCGGTATCTCTGGTACAGCAATGATAGGCAAATCAGCTGAACTAAGATAGTGTTCGTGAAAAGACCAACTTTTAGGTTTGCTTCGATATTGTTGCGATGTTTTATATTCCTTAATTTGATTTTTGGAAAGAGTCTTATCGTCGTAGCTCGCGTGTTTTGCCAAGGGCTTATAGTCGGACCTAACGAATTGACTACTACTCTCTTCGCGAATAATATTAGAAAACTCTTGACTTTGATATCGCTCACTATGCTTTTCTTCTTGACTATAAAGCTGAGACGGAACTTCGATATCTATCTCAGGCTGTGGTCCTACAATATAAGGCTTATAACCACTGTCCTCACTTTGACAGCGTGTTGCTGGTCTCGAATATCTGTGCGTTTGTTCTTCATAACTTAAACTTTTTGGCGGTACTTTTGTATACCGTTCATGACTTGTCTCATTTGGAGGAAACCCTTTCAGTCTTTGATCAAATCTTAGCACTCCATTTGTATGTTTTTGTAAGCTGCTTAATGAACTAGAACTAGATTTATCCGATTTATCACTGTAACTGATCGAAGAAGATTTATCATTCTTACTAATGTACGACGCAGTCAACCTAAGCACAGGTTCCTTGCTTTCAAAATGTTCTTCTTTTGGTGACAAAGATTTACCATCTGTAGAAGCTTCTATGTCTTGCTTCTCCTCTATATCGGGCATAGACTCTTTTACTATAGTTGCATCTGACTTGGTATCATCTATTTCTTGTTGATCTTCTCTGGCAGTCGCGACGAGAGTGTGGCTCGTGCTGGCCGACCAATCGGATATAGACTGAGCTAGAGTCAACGTACTATCACTTTTTGTACCAGAACTACTATCAACACCTTTTTTAGAAATAGTCGTTTCAGAACTGCATAATTTATCGTACTTAATATTTTCCGAGCTTTTATCAAGACTGCTACTTTTAGAACTAGCTTCAGTTTGAGAACCTATTTTAGGTTTCGGTTCGGACTTTTTAGTGCCTTGAGAAACTGAATATATTTTTCCGGCATTTTCTGATTTTTCACTTTTGGGGACCGAAACTGCTGATATGCTTTCCGATGCTGACAAATTAGCATATTGACGAACTGTATTTGTACCAGTAGACCATTCAGATATACTTAGACAAATGGAAGTATCTTCTGAATGTGAGCTATGCGTACATTTTTTCTGTGGTAAACCAATCTTTACAGTACCATCTAAATCAGTACCAAAAGAACTTGTTTCTTCTTCAGAATGACTGCTGTGACTACATCTTTTACAAGTTCCTGCACTGCCAACACTAAGCTTTGTAACTGCTCGTACGGTCTCTTCAGCATTCGTTTGTGAAAGAAGATCATCTATAGAGGTGTCGGAATTATTAGAGCCACAAGAAAACTTGTGAGTTCCCAGTTGCGAAAACCCTTTATCAAAATCTGGTGACAAAGACTTGCTGTCACCGCCAAAGACATCGTCTGTGTACAAATGATCATCTTCAAATATTGGACTATGGTTCGTAGGAGATTTCTGTGGCTGACTAATAATCACTTTTTCTTCAAAATTACTTTTGATATTGAAAGATTTATTTTCAGCACGAGTACAACAAGAACCCATATCCCCCATTAAACAGCTCGCTTTACTTATAGTTCCACTTAAACACGATTTATCATAATTTGGTACAACGCCTTTATTTAGACACGTGAACTCGTCATGTTTCTCTAAAGGCTCAACCATATATCCCGACTGATCGTAAGGAATAACTTTAGGTGATTTTTTCGAAACTTCTTTAGCTGAGTCGCTTATCTTTTCGGATTTCGATTCAGGAATATCTCTTTCTAGATCCTCATCATTATTTAAAGTATCGCTGTCATCATCAGAACCGATATGACCTTTTGAACTCTCAGACTGTATAGTAACTTTCATTGCCTGTTCCGGTTCGTTGCTCATGTAATAAATATGTACTTTTTCTACAATCGGAGTCTCTAAAAGACTCGAAGGCAGTGAGGGCCACTCTTCAAATTCGCTGGATTTTCGTCTGGATTCTGGATCATCTTTCGCTGATGCTTGAGGTGGTAATTCTGGCAATGGCCAGTCTTCTGAATCTTGACTCGAACTTGATTGCTTTGACTGTGCCCTTAGAGGGCTAACTTTATCACTTGATTTTTTCGGTTCTACAGTATCATCTTTTCTTTTATTAATTTTCTCACGGTCTTTCTTAGCTTCAGAATACATCTCACTGATTTTTGTTTGATCTATGGGAATATCAGGCATTTCCGCCGATGTCCTTCTGTCTGTGTCTGATATATAAGCGACATTAGCATTGCTCGGTGGATCTGAACTTAGACTTGCCTGATGGTCACTAGAATTCAATGATTCTTCATTTATACTTTCAGATCGCGAACAAGCTTTAGTTGAATCTTCGTCTGCACTAGTTTTTTCGGAGGCAGTACTCCTTTCTGAAATACGTGACAATGTTCGGCCAAAATTCTGTCCATACCCAATAACTACATCAGAAGTAGTGGAAGATGTAGCAGGATATAGAAAGTTAACCGGAAAATCATTTAGATCATCCGTAAAATCTGCCTCAGTAGAGTCTTTAGAAGTATTCGATGACAAAGGAGGATTTTTTGAAAATGTCTGAAAATCATCTAGTATTCTCTGATTATTATATTCAAAAGCATCTCGAGAAACATTTAAACTTTCATAACCTTCGTGATCCTGAGGTATCCAAGCTTCTTCAATACTGGTACTATTTTCACTCCCTGATGCACCAAAGAATGGTCGCCAAGTTGGTTTCAACTCTTCACCACGTCGGTAAGCTTCACCTAAAGAACCAGATGTGGATTCAGTAGTTTCGAAAGATCCCCTAGACTCTACACTCAAAGATCCTCTCGAATCAATGCTCGATTTTGATGAACTTTTTTGTTCATCAAGGCGTCCCTTTCTTCTCGACGAAGAATCATCGACACTTAAAGAACCTTTAGACGGAGTAGTTGTAGTGGTTGTATCCATACTAGATTTGGAGGAGCTCTTTTGATCGGTATCTTTTAAAGCCCTCTTTTTCATTATTTCTCTTTCAAGGGTGGGTGTTATAACATTTCCGTCGTCATCAAAATCAATAGTAGTATTTTGATCTTCCTGAGATATCGTAATAGAAATTTTGGTTTTCTTGACTGTGCTCTGTAGCTCTTTCTTCATATCAGAGTCCTTTGACGCTGCTGATTGGCTTGACTCAGACTCCTCAATAACACATTTACCTATTTTATCGAGAGCGCTTTTCCTTACATTAGGTTTGGACAGTTGTTCTACCGTTCTGTCTATACTTTCCGAGCTGGACTCTGAATCTGTTGGGCCTTTTTGTGAATCTACTGGTCCTTGCTTTTCTAATGTTGGCGTAGGTGATTTTCTAACACCATACTTAGAAGGACTACGAGGACTTTCAATCCGACCTAGTTCTGGCGTTGGTGAAGGTGATTTAGAATTTGATTTTGAATGTTCACTGGATAAGGTATGCTGAGACAACAAATGCTCTTCGCCATACTCCATGGCTTGTTTAAGTTCCTCTAAGCATTCTCGGTCTTTCTTGTTCAACTTTTCAATATCTTGCGATATACCTAAAGGACGTGCAATTGAACAACTCACACTAGACTCGTCATCAATTGAACTACCTTTTATGTTGGCGCTAGAAGGGCTGACATCTTTTTCAATGCTTGTCCATGAAGTGGACTCTGAACTTCTAGATCGTTCTGCACTTAGTTTCAGTAATTCACTACGTCTAGATTTAGTTGTTAATAATGCTTTATGCTCAGCTTTTTGCTCTGTTGGAGATATATCATTAGCGCTTCCTGAACTACCAGTTTGTTCTCCTGACTCTGACTTATGGGTAGATTTTGATAAACTCGAATCGATAAATGGAATATTCTCTATAGTAGGACTATTTTCTTGCGGTGGCGTAACAATTATTTTGTTCTTATTCTTAAATTTCAATGGCAAATCAATGGATTTTGACGTATCTTTTACAGGCCTTGTATCACGTTCGCATTCGGTTTCTGAGAGTACTTGTGACATTGATTCGTGTTTCAGAAATTCCACTAAACTTGCAGAAGATTCATCAAAGGTGCTTTGAGGATCAAATGGTTTTTTACTTTTATTTGTCCTATTGCTTGTATCCGACAGGGGCAGTTCCGTGTCTGCAGTATATTCTTCATAATCAACTGTCATCCAAGAACCCGTATCATCACTTTTTCTACGATGCAATTTAGACACCTTGTCCTTTCTCGAAGTCTGATCTTGATCAGAGGAGCTGTCAGCGTCTATATACGGCAATGAAATTCCCAACATATTACTTTCATCTGACATTTTCAATTCACTTACTTCCGTCAAAGATTCCTCTTCACTGGTTAATCGCAGGACCTCCGGTTTTTTATCTGTAAGTAAACTATGCACGTCTTGAGAACTTCTACTTTCTTGCAATTCTGTTTGTCGTTGTTTATTATATAAGTCGATTTTTCGTCGTTCCATAATTACGGTTTGCGTGTCATTTTCAATCACCGTGTGCTGAGAACTAGTCATCCATTCTATAGAAGAATCGTCTTCTGTTTTTTCCTTATAACTATGAGTTGGCGATATCACTTTATGTTCGGATTCCTTGAATGAATCATCTTCAACTACTGCCGAATGAACATCAACTGTTACTACTTCTTGTTTGAAATGCTTATCAGGTATTGGTGGTTTAGTTGGTATAGTTTCTGTAACAGGAGTAACATAATTTCTATCGAGACTTTTAGATTTAACCTTGGCATCCAAATGCACATCTACTTTTCTATCTAAACTTTTGGATTTTACACTCGGATGAACTTTTTGATAAACGACTTTACCTTCAATTTGCTGTTTAATTTCCTGTTTTTTAGACAAGGTTTTAGGTGATTTTTGTAATGCTGCTAGATCATCCAATTTGTCTTCTAAAGATTGACTAGATTTATTATCATCCAGGCTTTTGTTTATCTTATTGTTAGTTTTAGAACTTTTTTGGTCTTCAAAACTCCTACTAATTTTACCACCTAACTTATTATCCAACTTCTTAGGAGATTTAGCAATGAAAACATGATCTTCTGCTTTACTATTGATTTTAGTTTCAATAATTATCTTGTCCCCTTCCGTTTTTACTAAAATTTTATCTTCAGGTGGAGGGAAAGGTGGCATGGTATCTTTCACAGGACTAATAAGCGTCTTGGTTTGTTTTAACGCAGCCTCAAAAAGCATTTGTTGCTTTTCCTTTCTCTTAGCAATTTCAGTATCGCTATCTTCTTGAGATTTTGTTCTTTCCTTACTTCCACCACGTTTTATTTCCATTTTTTCTAACGACTTAGATTTTTCTTTTGAAACTTTTTTAGCTGCTTGTTCTAACTCCTGACTCTTCGCACGTACTATATCCAATGGAGGAACAGTTAGAAAATCTGGACGTTCCTTAAGGGATGAAGGTAGCGATTTCTGTGTTTGAAGAGATTTTACTCGTGTAGCATTCGTATCTAAAGATCCTCCTTTATTTAACTTACTACTAAGCTTTTGCTTATCATCAACTTTGGGTTTCAACGTCAACTTTTTCTTCTCTTTGCGTTTTATTCTCTCTATATCAGGCACTATTTGGTCTTCACTTAAATCTGATAACTTTCTAATGCTTCCACGCGGAGAATTTAACGAAGATGTAGGCGACCTCGAAGGTGATTTAGACAATGGAGAGCGTGATATAGGAGATCTACTTAATGGAGATCTTGATGGAGATTTGGCTTGTGACTTGATTTTTGTTATATCGTATCGACGTTTAAATGATCGCGGCCGACGCTGCTCAACTAAGTCTTCTAACAATTTTAGTTCTTCGTTATCAATCACAACAGATTTTATTTCTGTAGGCGGCTCTCCAGCATGTTCCTCTTCCACTTCCTCAATTTTATCAATGGTTTCTTTTTTAATTCCGTTAATCTTATAATTCTTATCTTCTATCAACGGTTTTTCTTCTAAAATCTCGCCTTCTTCATTGATGTCCTCGACCGTATCATCCTTTGAAGAGAATGCGTTCATAGGCGGTAACCTGTGTAACTGTATAACTGGAGTATCCAGGCTTTTAGCTCTACGACTAGCTGTTGGAGAGTCTTGAGTGGCTTTTTGTCGCTGTAGCGAAAACACAGATCCCTCAGAAAGATTCAGTCTAGCATGAGCAAAAAGAATTGGAGTACCACCAGGTTTGCGTAACATTGGGGAAATCAATTCATCGCGTAAACTTTTTTTCACGTCTAATTTACCAAAATCTTTCTTATCCGGTTCACCTTTTTCCTCTGATTGAGTTCTCATACCCGTAACCTTTTGGATTTCCAAGTCAACTAAGAGTTCATCATCAGATTTTAGAAACTCTGTACTTTCTAAAATTGGTGACGGTATATTTTCATTATATTCCCATGTTGAACTTTCTTTGCTTACTTGTTTTAATTCGGGGGCTTTTTTAATGGCAATATCATCTTCAGAACTCGGAATTGAAATAGATCTTTCAGATATACGTCTGAGCTCTGTTGCATTACAACTTGTGTCTAAAATCTGAGGATTATATTTGGCTTCAAGTTCCGCCAGCTTCCGACACTGTGGAGGAGATCCCTCTATTTCAGTTGAACTCATCGTTTGACCTCTATGCCAAGCGCCCGAAGTGATTTTATCATATTCTAATTGTAATATGGGTTCCAGATCTTTCCGCGATTGCGGTGGCGAAAATTCGAGTTTTGGCGCAGCTTCGGTGGTACCAAAGACATCATCTGAATCCACACTTTCATCGTCCGAAGAAAATGAAGTGATACGAATTTTGTTGTTGTTCTTATTTTTTACTTTTCCGCATACACCTTTTTTGCTAGGTCCCCTACATTTTTGACCTCTTTTCGGAGGGAGCTTTTCTGATTTTGATTTAATATCAGCGCGCAATTTTTCCGCGGCGGTAAGTGGTTTAGGATCTTTACAAATGGGAGCTTGAGGCACATTACGTCCATTAATAGCAAACTTAATATCATGAGGATATTGAGGTTCCTGTCTCATGCTATCTGTTTTAGAGCTTGTTGCAGAGTCACTTTCAATTTGACTCAACTTGGAATTTAATGTTTCCAGTAACACAGAATCTAAGGTTTTTGAAATATCTCTCTTAGGGCTCGGTAGATGCTGCATTTGGCTGCTTTTATCAACTTCTAATGTTACTGGATTAACTTTAGATAAATCAATATTTTGGGTAAAAAGAAAATCGCGATTTTCTACTTCCAAATACTTTGATACGTGATCTGACTGAATACTAGTTCTAGGAGATTTAGGTGATTTTGGTGATTTAGGAGATTTTGGCGATTTCGGAGACTTCGGTGACTTTGGAGATTTTGGTGATTTAGGTGACTTCGGCGACCGCGGTGACTTAGGGTGATCATGATATTTGCACCTTGGATGAGCATTAACAACATGACGACCGTTCTGAGACGGAAGCATAATTATATCAGGTGGGGGTCTCTTATCATCCATAGGCGACGGCGCCGTACCATTCATCACATGTCGTTTGTGTAACACGTATGGGATGTCATATCCATCATCAATATTTTTAGTGTTTGTAAAACCTGCTTTGAACGCATCGAACTCTTTAAAATAATTCTTCGGTAGATCAAAGGCTGGACGCGTATCTGGATGTCTTGAAGGAAGTTCAAAATGAGATCGTTTTGTTGCAATAGGCGGTGCACTTGGTATTTGTCGAAAAATGTAGTCTTCGTCACTAGATTCCGCTGGAGTTAAATCTATTGATTTTTGATGCATCAAAACATGCCTTCTAGAATTGACGCTACTAAACCTAGGTCTATTGGCTAAACTATTCGGATCACTCTTAGTTCTTTCAACCGTGGGATGCGTATAAGGAGCAGCCGTGTCGGCAAGACGACTACTTGAACTGGTCTCTAAAATCAGCTTAGGATTGTACTCGTCAAAATGTGTCTTTGCCATTAACTCTTCTTTCAAATTCTCCTTTCTCACTATATGCGTGTGAACTTTGCCACGCATTGATTTATCGAATTCAGATTGTAAAATCGAAGGCGTTCCAGATTGCATTGCTGCTGCTTTAGCTTTATTTTTTGCATATTCAATACTATCCATTGCCGGCAAAATACGGACGTTAACTTCAGATTCGTTAGACGATTCTTTCACGAGATGTGACGTCGGTGGATTTTCTTTGCTGGTGGACCTGGTTAACGATTCTATTTTATCCTTGTCGAAGCTAAACACAGTATCAGAAGAACGACGGCGTTGATAGCTGTGTATCTTAGCAGCTCTATTGTTGTCGATTTCTGTGTCCAGACCCAATATTTTTTCTGGCCATATGTGTGTCGTATGTGGAGCAATATCTTCTTCTTCGGTAGATATTTCTTCAATTTTCTTTGGCGGACTTAAGTCAGAATAATGACAATATTGCTCAAGTTCTACATTTTGCAAACTGGCAGAATGCATCGGTGTTTGGTCCTTGTGCTTATTATTGCTCGGAAATGTGGAATAAGGGGTAGGAATATGGTAAAAATTAGGTGAGGTAGCAATGTTATTGATAAGATCTTCATGGGACTTATCAAACAATGTTTTCTCTCTGTACTCGGGTTTTTCCATGCCAATAAATGTAGACTGAGTGTCATAGAAGTCTTTGGCAGAATCGGGGCTCGAAGACGGCGATATCGGTTCAAACGGATCTAAATAAGCGTTTTGAATACTCGTGACACTTCGGCGTCTAATACTAAGGTCTTCAGCCGCTTCATACAAATTCTTTTTACAATCGTAATAATCGGACTTCGAATCCTGACTCGACGTTCGCGAACCTGATCTATCGGAGCTCTTACTTTTCAAAGTCTCACGAGACTTCTTACTATCCGTATGATAAACGCTATCACGCGATTTCTTACTAGATTCCGCGCTACTTTTAGATAACTTGGAGTCGTAAATATCGCTTTTCGATTCCTGACTAGAAGTTCTAGAGCCGAGCGCTCTTTTGATTTCCTTATAGAAGTTACCATCGGATCGGACCGACAGCTTTTCACGCGGTAAGACTCGCGGATCGTCCAAGAGGAACGGATCGAGTGGGATGTCGTTATCGCTCTTATACTTGACACCCACGAGATTGAGATTCGTCTCCTGATCGTCGCACTCCGACAGATGTGATATGGACTGATCGTCGTCGGACGGGAGATCGTTGCCCGAGTCCAGCGAGCAGGAGCGGGTGTGAGCGACGGAGCCGCGCGGACGGATCCTCGCGTACCGACGGTTCTCGGACTCGTCGTCGGAGCGCTCGATCACCTCGTAACTATCGTGAGAGATGTCGTCCTGCGACCCGCTGCGTACGAACGTTGGCACGTCGAGGCGCGGCTCGCCGACGGCGCCGGGGAACGAGGAGGAGTACGCGCGCCCGATCATCTCGCGCTGGGACTCGATCGAGCCGCGGTTGCCGAGGATGAAGGCGAGCGTGCGCGCGTCGTCGTACCGAGTGACCGGCGAGTCGACGCGGCGCGGACAGTACGCGTCGAGGTCGGCGAGCATGCTCTGCGTGTCGCGCTTGGCGTCGCGGCGCTTGGCGC
>LGAG01000090.1:184409-204987 GCA_001278395.1 Lerema accius
CTAAGAACCTTAATTACTACCCCGAATTATAAATGGTTTTCTAATCGCTATCGATGTATTCTTCGATACAAGGAGAGCAACATGTGGCGGTCAGCTTACCAATTCTATAACTTCAAATGATATTATACGGAACCATGTGAAGTTTTGGTATTTACTCGATTTAAACATTTACATTAATTAGGTACAAAAACGACGCTTTATGACAAAAAGCTTTGAGTCGCAAAAAATATTTCTGACCAACTAAATGAAAAAGAAGCGCTCTGATTATAATGCTGAGTGAAATGTTAACATATCGAATTTACGATCTAAAAACTTTCAAATAGAAAAAATAATCGAACTAATATCGACAATAATTTTAAAATATAAAAAATGAGGAACATTAATGAACAATTGCAATAAAAACAAACACGGAGAGGGGTTATCACGACAACGAAAAAAATACTGTGCATTTAAAGTGTTATCATTCACGTGCGATCCGGACAGCGGCCGTTACACAAAGCGTCACGTGACCGGGGAGCCGAGCGCGGCGCTGTATCCGAGACATTTCGACAAGCGACTTCGAGTCTTATCTCCGCCGCCTAGGGTCCACACCGACCGATACCGAACCGAAACCGCACCATCCTCCGACCGAATGTCTGCGTCGACCGACTACTCGACGTTATATTTTGGAAGAAGCAAGTCTCAACGTATACAGCGCATGCTCGAGAATGCACCTCGCGGTGATTGTCCGACCGGCCGCCTTAACGCATGCAATCGTTGCACTCATCTCTATAACATAAGAACACTGGATGGGCGCCCTACCAGTGGCGCCGTCATGCGGGATTTCAATGAACTAAACTATTTTTTTCTGCTGTCATACACGCTCACTGATATCTCCTCTCACAATTTCGACGATAAAAAGTTATCCAGTGTAATTATAATATAGAGATAGGTGTATCGTTGCGTTCGTGCCTGACGAGTACGGGATACGTCACTACGGTCTCGACTCTCACGACGCGCGCAACGCATAACCAAAAGCTAGTGTCACCCAACCCATGCTGACCTCTCACTCACCTTACACTATCGATATAGCTTCGACTTATTAGTATCTATATTAAATACCGTTACCCTACGGTCGTTGTAACTACGTCCAAACTTATTGCTACATGTCTTACGACTAACTGTACTACTTCAAAACTACTTATATCAGTGTGAAGTTTCATAATTATACTGTATGGCATGGCAATATACATAACATTTTAGGTTATAAGCACATATCAACAAATTTCTTCTACACACAGCACAATACACACACACACACACAATAAGTTCTAAATAAGCTTCAATAAATATAAATTTAAAATAATTGTTAAATAATGACTGTGTCGCAATTCGTTTACAAAAACATGAATTTTTCGCGAACGATATTCAAAACATAAACAACAGAAAAACATTAAATAGCTGTCACGTTTATGCATTTCATAGATAATAAATGTGATAATTATTTCTATTTACAAAATTCCATGATTTTTATTTTCCATATAAAGGTGTGTAACAAATCATAAAAAGGTGATACAAGTCTTAAAATAAACTGACTTACAAATACACCGTATAGAGGGAAAATTCACACTGATCACAACACACTACGGTGCGGGTTCTACATAATAACACGATCACGACACGACCACTACACGACGACAACTACACGACATCTACTCTATCACTACAGCTACATCGCAGCATGCAGTGTCGTAAACACCCACCTTTGGAACGTCTGTCTTTTCACGTAGTTATCGCGGACGAATTCCACTATCTGTTTCTGCGTTTTGCCGCTATACCTGCGGAGGAAAATAAGAAAAATATTAATATGGCTTCAAGTGATTAATTACCGGTCTACTAAAAGGCATAGAGTTTTCCCATTCACCGAAGACTTACAGCTAATATCTAGGGATCATTGGGATACCCTATACACAAAGTTTATGGCGTCCAAAGGCAACCGTTAAAGCTTTTTATTCTTTTTTTTTTTGGTCACAGACATTCATAATAAAACTCATATTACATTTTAGATTATTATACATGATTGCTTACAGACCTAATTGTTTTTTATTTATTTTTTTATACACTAAACATTTAAACCACCTAGGCAAATTAACCTAGATCATCTAACTGCCCTCCAGCACAAGTTCCAGGTGAGCTGAACACCGACCTGAAGGAGGAGCCGCGTGACATGACGCGCGTCTTGTGTCGCGGCAGCCGCGGCACGCTGGTGCAGCGGAAGAACCCGTGGTTCTCGACGCACTTCTTCCAGAAGTTCTTGCACTCGTTGCGGCCCTCGAAGAAGAACTCCACCACGTCGCGGAAGTAACCCTGTAAGAAACGAGTTCGGATGTGCTTGAGAAACAATGCGCCGTAGTTTTCTTTCAAATCCGTCAAGCGTTACTGGGAAGTATAAAGAAAAGAATCGTTTCGATGGACAGCTAATTTATTACTGACTAGATATTGTATCATTGATTAATTATAAATGTTGTTTCATGTTCTTTAAAAACTGATTTTTAATTAAGAGTATATACCAAAAAATTTCGTTGTCAAAGATGCACCTTGAACACAAAAAGCTTGCAGCACACTATGTTAGATAGTAAATTCTTTAGCAATTGAAGGGAGGTGTATGCCATAATAGTTTTAACCTAAAGTTTTTCCAGATGTGAATAAAAACTATAAACAAGTATTAAGTAACTAGTAAGCTACAGCCTAAAAACAAGTAGTTAATTCCTAGTTTAATAAAAACAGTAACACTACACTCACATAACCCTCCGGATGCAGTTTGATGAGGAACTTCTTCCGCTTGAAGGAGATCTTCCTGATCTTGGCCCAGCTGAAGGTGTTGATCTTCGTGAAGTGCTGGAACACCACGATGCCCATGTGCGCCACCGCCAGGTTCAGTGGAACACCCTCGTGATCTTTCGCCGGATGCATTTTAATACCTGAATATATAAATAATGAAGACATTAACTAGTAATCGTGAACAGAAAAACCAAATAAAAAATGTGCTAAAAATTGGCAGAGTAAAAAAATTTGGCCAAATATATGGAGACAAATCCGTTGAAACTCATCAAGCCGTTTAGACTATAAAGTGTACTAAAGAAAAAGACTGACGTAAACAAATCGTTTTTTTTTTCTGTTATTTATACAAAATGGGTAAGTACATCGCGAGGATAGCGTAAAAGTGATTTTCTAATTACATACGTACATTCGCTAAAAAACATTGCCGTTAAACTCACCATAAAGCTCGCATCTTCGAGCAGTTTCTAACAAATTAAGGTCTGCCTCCGCTGGACTCTGCCCTCTGAAACAATTACAGACGTTTTATACATTACAATGTTTATAAAATCCTAGTTACTATATTATATTATATCTATAAATAATATTAATAATATGTTACGTTTAATATAAATTTCAAGATATATTACATGTGTTTCTTATGGTTCTCCATGATGCGACGCTCCGACTCCGCGTCCTGTCCGGGGAAGAATTTGTACCCGCTGAGGTACGTGTGGTCCGGGTAATCCTCGGGCACGAAGTCGCCGCATTCCGCTGCAATATACACCCACATTACAATACACTCAACCCTCAAGTGTTAGGAAGCCTAGAATAACACGAACATAAAACGTAATAAACTTAAGGCTTTAAATTATTCTAACTTTTGAATAATAGACAGTTGAATTTATTGTCGTAATAAATCACATAGATTTAATTAAATTCCTTAAACGTTTAGGTCAATTGTATTTAAAGAAGAAAGTCCAACCGTAAGATTGAAATATGAGAGCAGATAAAGGGATAATACTTCCCGTATTAAATAAGGAACTCCGAAAACAGAACCTAATTTAGGTATGAATTCGTTTCAAAATCCTTAAGGAGTAGATCATATCCGTTAGGGATTGTATGTAATCTCCGTTTTCATTATTTTCTTCTACAGATACTCATACGATCGGTGCGCTGTAATAAATAACGAGCCTATGCTGTGAATGACTTACATAAGTCGGCGTAAATTTGTTACTAGTCCATGTAATTGGAGATGGTGCGAGAGACTTAGCTCTTACCACAATATAGAGAAACTAGCTTAAACTCATGTATGCGCTTCGTTTCTGATACCTACACTAAGATTGCGAACTTTTATTGCAAGAAGCAAAAGTATATTTATGTTTGAGTAGAAAATTAAACTATTAATAAAAGTATTTTATTTATTTAATTTTGTTATAAACAGTTATTAGTATTCTCGGATTAAAAAACTAGCCTAAGTCTAGCGTTTATAGTGTTAAGCATTTTGATAATGAAAACAGTATTTAAATACTTTATTTTTATTCAACAACAAAAAGCATAATGTTGTGAAAATCAGTATAATGTTTTTTTTTTTAAATATAGTTAGCAACCCTACCTTTACTCGGCGCGCACATCCCTTAAAGCTTTCTTTCTATATCACTTTTGAACAGTAGCCGATATATCAGTGAAGTGTATGTGCGTGCGTTCTTCAAGCACACTCACTGTGGGGTTTAACTACTGTTAGTTTCTCTATATGATGGTGTTACAGACGCCAAACTCCGCTATGATTCAGTAATGAACAATGATGCAGTGTCGGTGTTGGTATTCCCCGCGGGAGACAACGGGATGAGCGTACATGTTTAATACCATCCCATCCTGGCTACTCAGAAGCTAGTCAACTATAACGATCGTTCAAGACAACTGGTGTGAATTTTAAACTATACTGTATGTGATTTATTATTTTAAGGAGAACCCTATGCATAACATTATCCGTTACTTTTTAGATAGAGCATAGGAAAGATAAGACAGAAGTAATGTAATTAAGAGTTGTTATAATAGAATAACTTATAACTAGGTCCATTGAAAGCAAATTGTCACTATGTCCCTTCAGACACCATCACAAAATAAAATACCACTATAGATACTAGACACTACATATTGGTATCGACATATCGCAAACACTCTCGCGTGAAAATCCAATTCTATTTAAAAATTCACAAGAACATTCAAGCCCGAATTGCCACTCGAAGCTTAAATGGATATCCGCAAGCGATAGATCACACACTCAAGTAGAACACGACATTGCTTTTCGGCTGTAAACACTACATAAGTGCATAATGTGTTGTGACAAGCCACATAATTACAATTAATTTTAGTTTCAAACTAATTAGTGACTGATCCGTCCTTTAAATTTTTATCATCAGAGTTTTTGCATCCAGATCATCCATATTTATTTTTGGTCATACAATAGATTTTTCTGCTGCACTAAAGACGCCATTAGCATGTATTAGAGAAAAACTGTTTGACATCTTTATGATTATGAAGAGATACCAGAAGAAAACGTTATTTCATTTCGTCTTATAACATTAAACAGACTTATTTAAATATTTTATTAATTATATGTGTTACATTTTACCTATTCCATAAAACACGATTGCGATATGTATAAAATAATTGAGGTATTTATACCCACGGACTGCCGTTGCTATAAAACACCAGGTGGACCAATGAAAACAATAAATAGCTAGCAGCTACAACTAAATTCTATTTTAAAAAGTTTGTACCGCTAAAGTTAGTGCCGGTCCAGGCACTAAAACATTAATATAGCGCAATAACATTCGGTCAGAACGTGTTAGGTCCGGGGGACACTAGTTCCCCTGAGTTCACGCCCGGGTAAAAAGGTTAGCCTTGAGACCCGTAGACCCCACGCCACTGCCCCTGCGTAGAGAGCGGCAGCGTAGGAAGACCAACTTCGTTCGTTCGTCGGTCAGAACTATTCGAAGTTCACGGCTCTGCACTTTTATTAGGAACAATCACCATTCGAGAGTTTGAAGGAATAAAATGAACAATCAATGCCAAAATCGTAGAATGCTCGGGAAGTTTTACACGAACTGAGCACTCCGAAGAGTAAAGCTATTAGAATTACAGAATCATTTGCTAAATAAATTTCAATTAGAACGTGAGTTCGCTATAATTATATAATAAGTGTCTAAAGATAACAAAAAATAGCTTTATTTATATGAAGTACCTATAGTAAAAAAGGGTTGAATTTCACCAGCTAAAATGCTTTACTAATTTAAAGACCTATGCAGCTAGAGTCAAATAAAACTATAGTTTTTCTAGTAGTGCCTACAGAAAAAAAATAAACCACTTTTCTATTAATTTCAGATACATTCTCTCAAATAGCTTCAGTTTTCTATCCAGAATGGCAACATCAGTGTTATTTTTTTTTAAACTTGAACGTCAAATATAGACCAGCCTAGTTTTAACAAGCATAGGAGTCTAGGAGACAAGAACAATGTACTCTCGCCGCATCTTGCTGGATACAATACGACGCGCGGCATGACGCGACGTCTTAACGCGGTTGCCTAGAAGGAGCCTATTCACCTGTGTCAAGGGGGCCCAGTTTCTAAAACTAGGGAACGAGCATTGTGTACACATATATCTACACTAAAAAGAAGCAAAGAAGATTTAACTTAGGTCAAAACAATTCCAAAATGCACGTTGATACCGATTTCCATTGGGTAACATTCGGTGCATTAATATGAAGTCACGTTTCAACCTTACGCCATTTCATTTCAGACTGTAAGTCTGAGATTGCACCCGCAATCTATCCAAATGTGCCGTCCAATTTTACGTGATAATTTTGAACAAAACATCCATTAGTCATTTGTTTTTGTAGCATTGTAAACAAAACGGTTCAGTTATCGAATCCAGGAGTGTATTTCAAAGTTCCAAGAACTCTTACCTTGCACGATGTAGCTGGCCATCAACGCCGCGGTGTTTTCATTGCACTGTATGCAACCGTACGCGAGATCCCTCTTCACTTGAAGACAGAACAGATATCTGGTGAACTCCTCCTCGAGCCGCGCCGGGTCAGGCGTGTAGAACTTCACGCAGAACCTGAGGGTCGGCTCCAGCATGGACAACCCCACTTGACGACACATCGGCTTCTCCACGTCCAACCAGTACTGTAGAAGAACAGTTTTAAATATGTCAGTAAAAATAATCTTTCAAAAGTTCCTTCATTTAAAAGTTATTTCCTGAACAATCACGGATTATGTAGAAGTTAAAGAAGGAGCATTCATTCGGTATACTACTTCAACAAAGACGGTTTGTGTCATAAAAATAAAGATTAAATTCCGGCATTGCATCTGCGAAAAAGGCCCTCAGAATTTGGTGCAGAATGATTGTAACCGCGAATATTTTATTGCGTCCCTCGGTCTGCTTTAAAATGCTTGCTGCAATTTCAAAATTATATTCCTTGAAATCAATATGGATGTAACTGAATAATGAATTAGTAGGAAGACAGACCTCTGAATATTCAGTATCTCACCACCAGAGCATATGTTAAAATTTGCATGACAAACGTCCATTATTAAACGCAGCGTCCGTCTACGTCGCACTCAAAATCTCTCCGCAAATCTCAACTATTCAAAAAGCGTAATAGAAAAGGCTTGCCCGACGCATTTTTTCTTTTGTGTGAGTAGTCTCGTGTTATCCTGGCATTAAGTCTCCTTCTTTTATTTGCTGAAACGGCTAGACTGTGGCGTCCTTTTGTCTGTTGTAACGAACAACAGCTCTAACAGAAACATCATTTTCCTTCAGGCTTCACGTGCGCCTCTGAATGAAGCTGCGATATTAAAACTACGGCAGTAACGATCCCGCCAACCTATCAGTCTGATAGTTTTCTTATTAACAACTGTACCCGAGTCCAAATTGCGTACAATCTGAGATGAGTAAAAGTGCTCGACGACCTAAACTACCGGACTGATGTTTGTTAGTAAACATGAACCGAAAACTTGTAGACAACTTAATATGAAACTTTCGTCTTCGTTGCTGTCATTTGGAAGAAAGTTTGTCCTAGGTTGTTGTGATTCACGATTCATCTTGAGAACGTCCTATAATGTATGTTTGATTTTATATATTGCTAACGCTAACTACTACTAACGCTCGTCATAGATTATGTCGTTAGCTCAATCAGACATCAGAAAACTAACAGGAACTAGTAGCTATAAACAATAATAAACTAGCCAACGATTGCCTAAAGGGGAGTAAAATGCAGCGGTTTGTTTCCTGACCGATACTTGACCTTCTTATTGTAAAATGTAAAGTCTTTGTGTCTTGTTGACCAATTGCCAAGATGAATTTAAGCTCCTAAGTAATATTGGTTACAGAGATGATTTTTAACCTATTAAAATTGGATTAACATATGTCTACTAACTGGAGTCAAAACGACTCATTGGTCTAATAAACTCCATTTACTTTATCGCCGAATCTCTAAAACATATCCCGCGCATTCTTGCAAAATATTTGTTCAGGCAAGCAGCTAAATCTCCACAGTACCGCGAACAAACATAGCCCGCATAGTAATAAGGTGAGTCATTATGAAAAATCATGAGCTCTAAAAAAACAATGTTCGCGAAAAACATTTGTTTATTATCTCAACATTATAAAGTCATGAGTAGGAACTCATCGAAAACCTTTGGTTTTGTTTTAGTTAGGAAAGTAAAACAAAGCCAAAGGTTTTCAAACTTACTTAATTTAAGCAATACTAAAGTGAAATTTAACATAATAAATGCTTCATAAATCTGTTGCCTATATTATCCTATGTATACAGATGTATGTGTGTGTGTGCTGAGTGGAACTGTCCGATAACGGGTAATGAGACATGCCGGATATAAAGCGGATATTACGGCTCATGTTAGCTTTCAACAGCTGCGTTGGACAAAATCTGGACTGAAATAATTAATTTACAATCCAAAATGAATTTGCCAAAGTATCGTTATTTCGGCGTACAAAATAGTAAGCTGTGAAGATATAATTGTTTATATTAAATGTGTTCTAGTGAACTACATTAAAGTTTGTGCAAAAAATACAACTGATAATATGAGCGGTAATAAAACTTTGTAGATTAGCGAAAATTAAACAAACAGGAAACTGGTACAAGGACACTGACGTCCTCTGTATCTTCAAAGTAAAGTTCATATCTGAATTCGTTATTGTCACCTTAATTAAAAGACCTCTTTATGAAAAGTTGTACATACGAGTACCTTGGTGCTGTTGGTGTCCTGGTACTCCAGGCCGAAGTAGTCCGCCTCGAGGAGGTGCAGCTGTCGACAGACCTGGTCAAAGAGCACCCTTCCCAGCGCTTTCGACTGTAACAACAAAATTTACGTTATATAGACGAATCAAATACGCGAATCAACACGATAGATTTCTGTTAGACGAATCAAGTCAAATTCAAAATGATGTATTCGTGTAGATATCAATGACACACTTATGCAAGTAATTTATTTTAATCCACCCCTGTTTTTTAAAGTTGCTATAATATCGCGGAGAAGAAAGGGAAAAGAAACCCCCACATATTAAAAAAAAATTATGAAATAAAAAAAATCATATAATTTAGTCATGCTATAGAATGTTTAGATCCAATTACATACTAGGAAAAATACAGCCTGAAATACAAGATAATGTTTGTAAGGATAGGTCGGTAGTAAATCGCTTCATGAACGTCCTGCGTGCTGGAAACCAGCTTATGTGCAACACGTTCACTTTAAAATCCAATTAAAATTGACTTTAATCCTGTAAAGAGCTCATACGCTGCACATCCAATAATGAAACAAAGGGATTGTAAAAGTGCAGAATGTGTCCTGTAAGCCAATATGTTAGCTGAACTACTTTAAATTCAGCACTGGAAATATGAAATTCTCAATGTTTTACAATCGCTCGTAGAATTTTTGTTATAATATTAAACAGTTGAAGAACTACTAGTAGCAGATTAACCAATTTCCTTCTACCCCTACCCTGCCCCTTTTTCCCTTTCCCTACTACTACCCTGTCAATTAAGGGAAAACGCAACATTTGTAACTGTCGCTATATTCTTCAAATCGAAAGAGAGTTTTCCTCCAGTCCCATTATTTTTGACTGAAGACAGAATGGACAAAACGGAGTATGGTTTATACAATTTTTCTCATAAAGTTAGAGGAAATTGATATCATTCAGTTTTAATTATGACTCTTAACCTAAAACATCCATTACCGTTTTAAAATCTGTAGGTACCGAGATACCTAATAGGTACACTTTTTACAATTTAAATAAAATGGCATACTGCGCAACTTTATGCAACAAGTTCAGAGACTCATAAAATTTTATATATTATGCATTAAAATATTCGACACAACAATGTCACTAGCTTCGCGGTCGGGCCACAGGAATTTCAATTTAATATAACGTGTTCAACGGTCCAATGTCCTGTTTGCCCTTACATACATAGTTGTTTATGAGTTTGTCGTGGGTGTAGGATCAGGTTTACTCTTCTCAAACACATATGAAATACTCTTTACTAGTTTGGCTAAGTAAGCATAAACTGCCAACTAGGAATACTAATACAAAGCCTTTTGACGATAAAGGACGAGCATCGTGAATTTAGAATAAAATTAACAAAACGCCAACATGTTAATGACAATCTTAACATTAATAAAATTGGAGTACCTGATGAAGATAACTAAGGAATCAACTCAACTATAAGAGATGAATTTTGTAGCAGAACCATATCACCCCGAACTTCTAATAAAATACTTAAGGTGTTATTGATATTTGACTAATTAACAGAAACAACTATAAAACTAGTGTCACAGAGCACGCGGATCGAAACCAAGTTATACATCGCTAACCGCATAGAAACTCGACGCGCGGCTCACAAATCAACTTCACAACACAACACAATACACGCTCTTGCTATTGTTAATTTGAACAAACGAGTTGCTACCGACAATCACTGAACTCGACGCTTCAGTAAATACATTTCTAATGATACCACACATGGTTATTGTTATAAATTGTTTAATTTACGTTAACAACCAACACAAGTTCCGTTTAGTTAGAGAAAAATAGTAAATTATTTCATACGAAACATATAATAATTTCGGTGGTCTAGCTAATGATTTCGAGTCAACCGCCAATCTATTAAAAAAACAATTTTATTTTCAGTCTCATATCTAATCTTGTTTTTGGTTACTTTTTATATTTATTGAGAATATGATTTCGATTGTGAAACACAAGATGGGAATAATTTTTTTTCGAATACAAGTAAAATTTCTATTCAAGCCTTGAGGTTTATTTTCAGTTAGTTTCAATTTCAGTCACAGCTCGCCCATGCGCTGCCTACTCACAAAATTCGATTCGTTTCAGAACATTGTTTAACTGGGATTAAGCCCACAGATTGGGTACATGAAACTTTTTCAATGTTTTTCATTGTGTCGCATGTTTCAAGTTTTTGTGTAATGACGACTGCTTTACAACCATCTTATGTGGGACGAGATAATTGTATTCCAAGGCAATCCTCAGAATCATCAATGAATTTTTTTACTTCAGGCTACGGATAATACCTATGACCTTTTAAACAGAAGCCCCTACCATCTTTTTGCACTGTTTAACACTATTATGCTATGGTATTTCATAACATCAATACTAAATAACATAGTAATTACACACAATTGCCACTTTTATATCTCAGACATCTGGTACGTCAACGGCTATAAAAACATTTTTCAATTTTACAGGTACGAGAGCGTTCCCGTTGTTTTAATCTGTAGGTAGTAAAATCTTTATTGGTTATAGCAGAATCGATATCTTATTTATTATCTGGTTTCGTTTACTAGCCATCCAGCATAATAATTGTCATGAACGCATTGGATTCTTTTGCACATAGCTCAGTGCTTAGCTCTTTTGTAGGTATTCATAAAACACCATCGTCTTCTCTTTCTTCCACTGAATCTATACCAAGGAAAAAATATCTCACCAAGGGAAATATATCTCACCATAATCTTCACAGATTGAACAAAATCAATTTATTTTTATCACTACCAAGAACATTGGTACGTTGATTTACCAAAAATATTTCTCTTCGCAAACCACGAAGATGTGGAAACCTTTTCTATCTGTTTTGGGAAACAAACTAGATGAGCCTGCTAAATTGGTCTAAGTATACATAAAGTAACATAATGCCATGTTTCTGAATGTATCTAGAGCAGACATCTTACGACCTTTGTATTTAATGAAATATTTCCAATGTATCAGCAAACAATTACGCGATGAATATTCCAATTGGAGAAAATTTATTCAAGTCCTAAATCCCAGACGTTCCGGTCACGAATGGTTACAAACACACGTCGAAAACTTAGTTATCACCAGATTACAAATCGGACCTTTGACTAACGAAAGTTACAAATTGCTTTATATATTTTATACACTTACCTGATGTTTACTTCTCACGAGTCGGGTAAATGTAAAAATTAAAACATTATTTATTAACGTGGAAACTAAAGTTTACGTATACCTACTCAAACTCAGGGGATAGCGAAATCAACCAACTTCGAGTAAACGGAAATCGTGAGCTTTCATTAACTTACGAGCAAATAATCCCGTAGAGGTAAGTAAGGTAAGGTTAGTCAAAAATGAGAAAATAGTAAATTACGTCACGTAGATCGTAGCAGAAGGTATTATTTGTGATTAAATCTTTAAAATAGTTATCCAATTGACAACCAATTGACCACCTGTAATAGCAATCACGAGTCAAATGGTTCGGGGGAAGCGCGCTGTGACGACACACAAACATTCACGTTGCACGCGACTGGACAATTGTCTAAAGTAATGAGTGGGGTCGATCAGACTGTTTCCTTCCATTATCCGCGACCTCGAACAACTTCACCGAAGACAATTGACCGAACGCAAGATGCGGAGGAATGAGCACGTGGTTCGTACGTTTACGAGACTACAACAAAAATGGCTTCTTAAAATCTCATGTAGGTATTGAACTTTTCCTTATTTGTACTCCGCAGTGTAAACGTAATCCAATCGACATCCTAAACAAATGTAAGATAATTAACGACTGGAGGAAAAATAATCTACCGTGGAAACATAAATCAACCCGAGAGGTTGAGAGTTTTCCTCAAAACGCACTTTTCAATTTTATAGATGAAATAACTATAAACATTGGTGCTTACAACAGATGTACCGTTAATCACTTGTGAGATCGAAAGCATCACTGAGAAGCGGGCTGGGAATAAATATATTGGGGATATTGCAGTATATTGGAGAGAGTAACTCTAGAGGCTCTATCACCTATACAAATAAAAGCGTAACTAGTGTACGAACGATACACCAACGGGACGAGCACCATGCCGTCACCACATTCAATATGCAAGACAGAAACTGCGGAGTTTGCTGATCAGTTCAACGGGAAACAGACAATATTTATTTACTTCGTGCCTCCGACGAATCACGTCAATATTTTACAAGTTAACTGACATAGCGACTGGTGTAGGTACGTTGTCGTTGATCAATAGTGAAAAAGAAAATTAACCAATGTTGAAACAGTTGACCATTTGTATTTCAGTGAAGCGACAAAGCTGTTTTTCTTCAACGGCACGTCGCGTCATGAAAATTAGGATGAGGTAATAAAATTAGCATAAAAACGGTCGTTTGTTCTGGCACCGGACTGATGATTTAATGTCGGTAAAAGACTAAGGTAAAATCTTTTGCAAATAATTCTATTGAATAAAAATGGAGCAAAGGAGGCGGAAGTGATAATACAGGCAGATTTATTAATTTATGGTGAAGTCAAGAGATTATGGAGGGGCTGTATCAAACATTTTACTGTACAATTTGTTAATGACGTACCCAAAATCAATGAGTGAAATGTTCAAGTCACACATTTAGTGAGTAGCAAGAAGGACGCAATGATCAATGGTAGTAAAATGGAATGCCCTACATACATTTTAGAAACGTGCCTAACTGGATGCCAGTTGAAGAGAATCTACAATCCGGAAGTATAAAAAGATATTAGATTCTACTGCTATGTGATCGGAAATAATATTATTTCGTCGGACAGAAATAACAGAGCGAGAAGAAATTTTCTTATTCTTCAATACCAAACTAAAATGAAATCGTAGAACGAAGTCAAACAATATAACAATGTTTTAATGGAAATCCCTGATAGTTCAATCATTGTTATGTCAGAGAATAAATCTGCTTTATAAAAATAACTCGTTAATAGCTCATTTTGAGATAAAATATAGAACTTAGTTTTTAAAGAGATGTTGGTAACTGTCGTGGGAAGATGTCTTCACGGCCTTAAAGGTTTACCAGTAATTAGATTATCAACATTGATTGTGGCCTTTAACGATGTCTACTAGTGCGCAATTAGGGCGCTTGTTTTATTTCCAACCCCATCTATTTACAGGCCCGAGGCCCTCTTTGACGTCAAAAAGGTGAGCGAAGTCACAAAGGAGCGAGTCGGGCACAACAAATGGATTTTTTATCGCCTGCACTTTACGCTCTTAGATCCGAAACTCTACGAGCTTAAAGTAGGCATTGTAGCAAACATAGAACTATTTGTATCCCAATAGTGAGGTCGTAATATTTCAAATAATTACTGGAATTTATATCTTGCATTTATGTTAACCTGACGTGGATATTTTAAAGATATTTGATAGCATCCACTCGTGGTTTACCCAGAAGAGAAACAGTCGACGCAAATTTCTACGTACACTGTATATTAAATATCTGGTACTGAGACGTGAAAATGTTACATAATCGAGAGTCAATATAAATTCTATTTGTAATTTCAATCTCTCTTATGCTTTAGATACCTAGGTATATCTTGTCTTCGAAAATCTTTGTAATCGAAAACAAAAATATAAAGAAGTAATTTTAACATGTTCCTTAGTAACTACGAGTATAACTAATAACGTTTCTAGTCTACACTTAAATAGAGTGAAACGAGGCAAACACCCAGGTATATAGATCGCTAACCCTGTTTGTAATTCCATTACCCGAGGCGGCTTAACTAGAGCTAAATTCTCGCTCAATGGGGCGGTCGGTACGCGACATGCGCGAAGACGGATCAACAAATTGAGGCAAATACTAAGATCCTTTAAATGTTCGGAAAGCTTGAGGCCGAGAAGAACAATCAGGCTATAAAAGCAATCAAAGCTGACCAACAAAGCTTTTTCTTGATAAGTTCTGGCGTAGAGCCAGCTGCGTCTATGTAAGGCGCGGTGCAGACTTCAAACCTGTCGACCATCGACCCCACGGCTCGCGTACACATTTCCCCCGCTCGCTGCGTCCCGGGAAATGTTGACCTATTTTTCGCTAGAAACCTTAATATCTAAGTGTCTTCTAGATGAAGAATAATTGTTTGAGTGCACTGTGTTCTAAACACTGTGAATCTGATCTCACGTTCAATCTATGTTTTATTCATTGACCTACATATCAAGGGACAGAATTCGCTGCTTTTCTGACATTTTTCTTTTTTTTATTCATCTGAGATAATAAAGGAGATACTTTATTAATTCATTGTTTTCATACTTAAGCCGTACGTTACTAATTGGTGTCGATACAAACTATTGAATTCTATTCTAACGAGCATACCTAGTTGTAATAACACTAACGAAACGAATATACCTTGAATGCATTTTTAATTAAAATGAAATGTTTGCTCTTCATAATATAAAATCAAAACAAACTCGACTGAAGGCTGGAGATAGATTTAAGTACTTCGTAAACATGGAGCAATATTTTAATGAACCGTCCATGAAGTTATTCTGTTGAAAGGAAAATGATGTTTTCTCTATTTGTAACAATTAAACAAAATAATTTGCTTTAATTAAAAATGTATTAATAAGAGTTACAAACTTTACTCAACAAATTCTTTATAAATGACGAATTTGCAAATGTAACGCTTAGGCATCTCGATTAAAATAAACAAATAGCGAAAAATTTAATATCTATCGTAAAATAACAAAAAGTAAAAAAAACAGCAAGTTTTAAATATTTTTTTAAACTTTTAAACGGTCGCATAAATCAGCATTGCCTCACAAAATCGTTTAAAATTATGAATTCCATTTTGGAACACTTTAAAAATTGGCAAGCGGCTGGGAAGAATAATGGAATCAGCTCAACGGGAACTCTGCATACGGATATGCAAAACAATTTGTAATGCGGATGCATCTGTACCACAGGCGTGGTGCTTACGAAAATGGAACTCCTATTCCGGTGGCGAAGTTATACCTTATGACCATAACAATAAGGTTGAAACTATCGGTGTTCCTTCGCAAGCTGCAGCACCTAAGCGATTTGGTTGCAGGTACGCCGCGCTGAATGCTAACCACAACAACAGCGCAAGTGATGTGGGGAAGTGTTATACATTATCGGGGAAAGTACATTTTAGGAAAAGAAGTTCGGGGAATTTTGTGGTACCTAGTATAGCGTGGTCTCGTTGGGCCATAGATTTCCTGTAAGTACTTCTAAAGTAATAAACAATGCCCAATTTGTACTTGACCAATGTAGTGGAATATGATCTCTATATATCACGAGGAGGGCTCGCAAATAAAACTTATTTAAAGTAAGCTGTAATCACCTAACGTGACCCTACATTAATAAAAATTAAATGAGCCTTGAGGCCGCCAAAATACAGCATGCTTAAAATTTAATATTATATCATTAAACAAAATTAAGTACAAATTTAACAGTGTGGAAAACGACAATTAAACATGACTCGTCAAGTACACAAAACACGAGTCCAATGTGACGTTAACAAATTATTCATAGCTCTGTACAAACGAGAGCGTTTTAAAATTTCCCTTATATGTATAATATCGTTATCCACGCCACGCACTCGCCGGAAAATTAATTAGTCGAAGAATTCAACTGATAAAATTCTTAAACCGAAGGTAAAGTTGTGAAATGCAAACATTTCTAATTCAAAACTTGTTCCATCAAAGTTTCCTTGCTATTTAGAAAGTAGACAGGCGTCCCTGGAACGACGAGTCTCCAACTTAAAGTCTCGCTTCAGATGCTTTAAGTCTTATTATTTTATCCAGGCGGCAATCCTACCTAGACAAGTGTTCGAAAACGTTTAAAGCAGATTTTATTTAACATTTAGATATCATCTTACTGTCCTTTTTGCATAATACCAATATTGCTGGACAATATTAAGGGTATAGAGTTGAAGGTTTACAGGTATGACCATAATTTTACTTCAAAGGTACACAAACGTCTCCCTGTAGCTGAGATAGAAACGATGTGGAACTGAGAAAAAAAATTACCAGTAAATGTAAGTATAATGGCTGCATTTGATCCGACATTCTAAACGACACCAATTATAATTTGAGGAGATCCTATAATTTGTCGAGATCCAAGTCTCCCTTATCCCTCATAGGAGCGTTACGTCACGAACTCGCGTACAAACAAAGTTCCGAGGACATTAATTACAGAGATAAGATAAACCTCCTCTAAGTCCATGGGAACAAAGAAGGGACGGTGTCGCGGTCGTGCAAATAGTTATTTACGAAGATAAACCGCAGCGCGGCTTGCGATGCCGTCACTCAGGTGTTTGGTCGCCCACGTATGTATATCCGCCTGATGTAATAATATCTTTCAAATTGGGTAGGGTTGCCAAAAAATCCAGTGTTCGCCGGTCCATCACAGCGTCTTCGGTCGTGTGGCCAAAATCGATAGCTTCCGCCGTATCGACATTATTTATATCGCGGTCCAAAAATGTCTACTCATCGTTATACAACGCCGCCTTGGAAACTCGAGCTTATCATTTTACAAATCATGGTTCGATAAAACTTAGGCGAGGCTCGTAAATAAAGCCAAGGAGCATCTTAAGACGATATAATCAATATGAAATATACTGAACAAAGTTAGCAACCCTAACGGAAACGAATTAATTTACAATATCAATGAATGAACACCCTACATTATTTGCTGGTGGTCATTTATTACGAACCAACTAGGTACTTTTGTTTACTACTCTTTTGTGCTGACTTCCGAGATATCTAAAAGTGCTCACTCATTGTGGACTATTTAGGAAATGCAAATACTTTTCCGTTGCCATGTCATCTTGTCAACTTGTAGATTCTGACAGAAAAATTGCCATAGTGTTTTTCAATTATATAATATAGTATGTTTTTCAATTACATAATAAGGTGTCCAAGGCTTTAAATTCATTTTTTGAAACAAGTTTCTGTTCGCAAATGGTTACAGTAAAAATTTATACTCCAACCTATTTGGATACATACACGCATTTCTATGGAACATTGCAACAAATAACTTAAAAAATTCAATGAAACAAACTTTGTTTTGGAATCACATCTGTCCGTAAGCACGTTATTCGATTTAACATTGCCTTGAAGAATGATCCTTTGAAAATCGGAACACGTTATACGGGGAACAAGTTTCCCGAATCACTTTTGGGCACATGGCCTTATTTCAACGTAACATTGTTTCCAAGAACAAATTCATCGAAAACCATTTTACAAAAGTTACTTCATTTCGAATCACGTTTATATCAAAGTTACGACCATTCGCGCGGACGTGACCTGACATGAAACATTTAAATTAAGTAAATTTATAAAACCACTAATATGTTAATGAAAAATCTTTACTATGATGGTCTCAACTCATTTACAGTATCTACGTGTGTTAACGGAACTGAACCTACTAATGACACATGTGCGAAAAAAGAAAAAGATAAAATAATACATATTAAGATAACAGATTGTAAATTGCACCATGATACATTTTACCTCTTCAAAGTATATGCCATCAGTGCCAATATAGAAGCTACGTACTACACATAGATCGTTGAACTTTATCATTGATGCGGCCATCATCAAAAGTGATGATGAAATCTTGTTAGAAATGCAGAAAGATAATATAATTCTAATTATCGTTAACATGAATGAAATCAGATTTTAATTGCATCAACAATCTCTCAAGTTTCTTATTCACGTTTAACTATTGCTATTTTATATTTAAAGATCCCCATCTCACTACTTTTGTTTTGCTGACTGGGCTAGCATATCAGCACGATCTCACATGTTTTGCTTTGACTCCTGTTCAGCTAATTAATTAGCTGGAATCAATTGATTATATTAAATTATAATTACCCTTCCTTGTTCTTGCTAACTACCGTGTGACTTTAGCGGCTTCTACCTCAACGATAACGGCACCTTTTAGCGATTAAATAATTTTATGTGCAATATTGTTTACATAATCTTATTTCATGATTTTTCCATATAAAGGTTAATTGTGTACATAAACAATTTGGAGATTGTGTTGTGTATCTGAAAACTTAAGATTTTGAGACGAGAAAAGAGTAAGTCAACTTTGGATCAATCTTACGAAACTTATATTAAAAGGCGTGTGGGTTTTAAGATTATGGAGATAACGCTTACATCATAAACAATATCAGCAAAGTTGCACAAGAAACTCGTGTACGTACAAGGATATATTATCCAAGATAAGCCTCCGTAAACTTAATACAAAGTGTGTTTAAGTTCGTTTAGTCGAGAACAAAATGTTACTTTAATGAAAAACAACTTCTCTTAAACAAAATCTTGTTACCGAGCCAAGACCTTGCTATCGCACGTTGGGCTGACAAATGTTATCGTTATCTAGATCGGCTGCGCTGGACACACTAGCCAGCTAGGATTTAGTTACTTGAGAATCTTGTAATATCCTAGGAATTGTGGTAACTAGAAAATATAATTTGAAATTCGGCTTACTGATATCGTTAGCTCTTTCAATGTCTTTTTAAATGCATTAATGATGTTAACTTGTGAACGTTATACTTTAAAAACGATTGACTGCAAGTAAATATATTAATTTCACAATAACAAAGTAAAGATAAAACTGTTCCCATCACAAGTACATAAAAGATCTAACATAATGTAACAAACATAAAATAGGACATCATACAAAAAACACGTAAACACAAGAATTACACCCCACAAGCTATCTCGCGCCAATCTTAGTGGACATAAAACAGGGAGAAAATAAAATGAAATTCTTGTAAGACCCTGAGACGTTAGTTTCTCTTCAAGTTGAAATCATAAAATTTTATGTTCCTTTCCAAATACCCAAGTAAAACAAAGTATGCACGACGATACAACTTGAAACAATTCCTCTGTAGAAATAAGTTCGATACAATTTGAATTAAAACCATTAAAACGGAAAGAACCTGAAATGGAAAAAATGCTGTTATGAAAAACTAACACTGACAAATTGCATGAATGTAAAGATATCATGGAAAACAAACATTTATCTCGGAAATTCAACCAAAATTGGAGAAAGGGAACTAGGAAGGTTATCTGGTGACTACCTAGACCTAAATGATCGTAGGCTGCGGGGTCACCTAAAGATTCTAATACATAATATACTTTCACGAGTAGAGCAGTAGAATAACGACGAAGTTCATGATTATGAAAATGGAAGTGAACCCGACGAAGCCAACGTTGTCCCTACGGAGTTATATTGTATACATAAATATTAAAATGTGAAATGTACGTCATGTGCCTTTTAAAGAAAAAAAAATGATGATCTTTGAGCTTAATTAGTTACTGGATGGATGGAAGACGGATTTTTCACTTTTTAATTTGTACTAAACCTCAAATTATCAAAGAGATAACTAAGTACCAAATTAGTTAAATTGAATCATCATAAGTAAAAAAAAAATTAAGGCTAGATATTCCATACGTATCAAACGCACCAA
>LGAG01000090.1:226741-244108 GCA_001278395.1 Lerema accius
GGTTTAGGTGGTCGTGACGTCACTACGTCGTGTGTGCCCAGTCGCTACATAACCATACGAGCACGATACACTCTTTATGTAACAAAGCGTCTGGTCAGATCGATATTATTTATACCGAAAATATGATAGGTATAAGGTTCACCGAAGAAGTGTGAGCCCCTAATTAACTATTTCGTGGCAGAATATCGACGCTAAGCACATGTTGTTTCCTCAGGCGGTGTTCTCTGTTGTGTTCTACTTCTCGTCCGTGTCGCTGTACCCCGGCATCCTCATGGTGGGCTACGGCACGCTCTTCACCATGCTGCCCGTCTTCTCACTGGTAACTATCACCACACCACATTCACTTAGAGTAATAGATTACAGAACCATGCCTGGTATACTGAACTCTCTTTTTGACACTTAAATAAAATCAGTGTTTGAAAAAGACCAAAAAGAATCAACTGACATTTCGACCTCAATCAAATTAGCTTTTTTCATTTAGCAATTAATTTACAAATGTTTTTTTGTGAAATAATAATTATATAATTATACTTTTTTATTTTGGCCTAGTGCTTGACACAAATAGGTCCTTTCTTATATAAAGTACAATAAAAATAAATTTGGTTTAATAATGACTATTATTATGTATCAGGTACTGGATAAAGACATCCCTAGTTCGACAGCGCTGCGATACCCCCAGTTATATAAACAATTGACGAAAGGCCGCCAGCTGTCATATAAGACCTTTTACATATGGGTCGGGATATCTATTTATCAAGGTAATACTACTTCGCTTGAGAGAAGCACTTATAAAAATTGTTAAAGAAATATGTACTCTATTAATTACTAATTGGGTTGACGAAAGAGTATACAGTAGTAAGTTTATTAAGTAAGTCACGTTTACGAACTTTACATAAAGAGGAAAATAAAAATGGTGCACACCCAAAACCAGAAGTCATGCGTCATCTGTATTTCGCCATGACAGCAGCTGAGAGTGAATCTATTAGATAACAATAATTAGATAAGAATGAACAATAATTTAATATTAAAATTAATTTCTGTATACTTCTAAATATTTTTTTATTAATGAAATTAATAAAAGTAGTGCCAAGATTGTTATAAGATTGAAGAAGATTGTTGCTATAAGATAACTGTTACCTAACTTGATCAGTGTCATCTATTACATAACTGTGACAACTCTTAGCAGTGAATGGTACGTCGATGACACTCTTTATCTCATCAAGGAATTCTATATGGAGATGTATTTCATTTACCAGGCGGCGTGATAATGTACGGCGCGCTGGTACTATTCGAGGAGCAGCTGATCCACATAGTGGAGATCAGCTACACGGCGCTGATCCTCACGGAGCTGATCATGGTGTCGCTGACGGCGCTGACGTTCCACCGGCTGATGCTGCTGGCCGAGCTGTCCAGCCTGCTCATGTACGTCGTCACGCTGCTCGTCTTCACCACTTACTTTGGTGAGTTTATACTTATATTCTCAATAACATGTGTTACTAACAGGACCTATACCTCGTTTTTTTCGTCGTGATTTAAAAGGTAAACAATCTTGGCGCTACTTTTATGCATTTAATTAATTTAAAAACATATTTAGCCGTATACAGAAATTTATTTTAACATTCAATTGTTGTTTATTCTTTAATTTATTTTAATTGTTGTCTGTCTTATTTTTAAATCGAAAATTACTATAAAAAGACAGTGTAAGATTGTTTACCTTTTAAATCACGACGAAAAAAACGAGGTATACTAACAATCTAACAGTCCCTTAGTCCTACTCGAAGTTAGATACGATGTCCATGGGCGTCAGGGGTTGGTGGCACTGTCAGCTCGTTCGCTATGTTAATACCATTTAAAAAAACAGTGGACTGTTGAAAAGATAGATTAGATTAAAGGCTCGAACCTTTTTCTTCTACTGCACAGTTTTTTTTGGTGTTTCGTATTGTGCAATGGTTATCATGCCAGATCACTAATGGTAACTAAGCCCAGTTTGAATGTAAAACGTTATCATAATGGTTTAGTCATCACCAACTTCAACGAGTTACGTTCACTTTGTATCTATTTTTCTAACTTATTCTACATAATTATATAAGAGTATTTTTTTTTAGGATATATCGACGGCTTAGATTGTGTATGTGTTGATGTATTCTAAAAAATATCCTCCTATATAATTTATATATTTTTGTTTATTACAGTAACAGGAAAAATTATACAATGACATTCTTCGTGTTACAGACGCAGATTTTATAAGACACTGGGACTTCTGGTGGAAAGTGTCAACGATCACTCTCCTGTCCTGCATGCCGCTGTACGTCGTCAAGTACATGCGCAGGAAGTGGAGCAACCGACAGTACAAAAACATCCGAACGTGATCTCTAAGGCACAAGATATTAGGTTCAAATTCAAATACACCTACACAGAAGTTACTACTAATAAAATAGACGCTCGTGGCATTTTTAATATAAGTCGCGATTTAATTGTTTCAATGTAGCTGTTATGCTATGATATGCGATGACTACATAATTATACAAAATAAATATTTATGATGGCAATTGGATGGTAATTCGGAGAAGTAAAAGAATTTTCTTGGCACGGGTTAAATTATATATTTGTTGTTATTTAAACGAATTGTTGATTTAAAAAAAAAAGCACTCTTAATATTCCATTTCTAACGTTTACTTTGCGGACTAAAATTATTTTGTGAACGTTTTTTGCAACGTGGTCACACATTTGGCCTTTGCGATTTATACAGTCAATATGACTTTTGCCCTTTTATAATTGCAATTTTTTTTTAAATATTTAATCCGTCCAAATTAATAACGATTCTGGAAAAAATTATTGAAAAACTATGAATTAATTAGTCTAAATTATTTTGACTTATCGCTTTAATTTTTATTCCTTTACGTACATAAGATGCACCTAAAGTATTGTTTTTGCACTTTCCTGGCAAACCTTCACTTTTAAGCTTTATTATTTACTTTGATGAGATATTAAACGCAATGTTACTGTGATGACAATTTAAGTATAAGTTATTTAATGTTAAGGATAAAATTATATTCCATAGAGTTTTCATGTATAATATTCTATTAGTTATTAATAGTGGAATTGATCCATTTATAAACGTGGTACAAATTACGTAACATGTGATATATGTATTTTTATTTAACAGTTTATGTGCTCGTTTGATATTTATTTTAGAGTATTAAATATTGTGTATTATTTTAGATGTTAACATGTGTATGAAGACCAATCGAGGAAATAATATAATTAATGACAAAATGTTTTTATTTGTTTTATTTTATAAAACTCCAACTTTTAAAATGTTCGCCAACAACAAAACACCTTACCTTAAAAATGTCGAATACGTCTTAAACGAAGTAAATATCATACTTACAAAATAACTTAATAAATACAATTAGTCTAAAACTAAACGATATTCTAAAGCTACCGTCGGGACGGCGGTGTGGTGTAGGAGGTGTAGTCTAGCTCGGTGCCCGACGTGGACTTGCGCGACGAGTGCTTGGAGACCACGCGCCGCGCCCACGCCAGGTCTCGGGAACTCCGAGACTGGCGGCACACCGACTTGGACGTCGTGGAGCTCAACGACTGCTCCGAGGAACTCGAGCCCGACCACTGCGAGTCCGACAGCCCCCGGCGACACGTCTCGTCCGACCGACTGAGCGAGCACGGCGAGAACACCGCCCGGCGCAGAGTGTTGCTACCTCTCGAAAGCTGCACCTGTGAAACGTCGGTCTCTATCTTGGGGGGACTCGCCGACCGCTTGCCGCCGCTCGCGTTCTCCTTCGAGGTTTCGGCGTCCTTCGAAGTAGACTCGGTCTCGGAGCTGACGTCCTCCTTGTCGCTCATGATCACGGCCATGAGCTTCTCAGTGTTCTCGTTGAGGTCGAAAACTTTTTGCGTTTGGAACGAGCCCAGAGACGACGTCTTGGTTTTCGATAGCGGACTCCGCGTTCGCTTCTGATCGCTGTAGTACACGGCGCTCTGGTGCGACGGCAGCATCGCCGGGATGGTGGACTCGACGCGCCCGTATTCGACATCCTCGCTCCCCCTCTGCTTCGGACGATCCCCGCACGGGCAAGCCTCGTCGTCCCCGAAAATGAAATTGTAACACATCTGCATCAGGAATATGGACAGCCCGGCCAACATAACGACGCCGACGTAAAGGTGCGGAGTCCAATCCGTATTTATATATATGTGCGTGTCCGTCAGCATTTTCCACGGCTGCCATTTTGAAATCTTATTCGTGTCCATGTCGAAAAGGTTTCGTCTCGTCAAACCTTTGCCGTAACTCTGCACGGCCGCCGCTATTCTCAACACTCCCCCGTAGGCGGTGTACAGCTTTTCGTCGACGAGGTGCGGCGCCACGTTTCGTTTCATCCAGTGCCACATGTCATTGTTGAAGTTGACGAAGTCCTTGTGTCGGCACTTGGCCGTGGAACTGTTCAGGATGCATCGCGAAGCAGTCGTGTAATATTTTAGTAGGATGTTCTCTGAATCCGGAGACGTTAGACTGACCAGTCCGCCTGTCTTCAGTGGTAAGAGAATGGCAGATGGCTCGCGGTCGTCGTCCAACGTCGGCACTGTTAGATGCATGCAGGACAAGGAGTCCCGCTTTATCACCAGACTCCCGCATGGATTGAAGTGCTTGCCTTCCCCGATTAAAATCTTAGCGACCGTTAAATTCGACCATTTTGGAACCCTGCGGGGTATTCTCCACCCGAGACCTTGCGTGTTTAACATTTTCCTTATGTTTTCGTAAAAATCATGTAAATCTCTCACTTTATGATAAGGGATGTATCCAGCGTAGTATGCGAATCTAGCCGTTGGAAGGACATCGCTTCGGAGATGTCCCCCTATCGTATCTGCTAATGCTTCCTTGAGTATACTTGACGATCGCTCGTCTTTGGTTTGTACAGCATCCAATGCATGTTGATAATAATGTAAGATGTTTCTAATGTACTTGCTATTCATTCTTTCTGGAGGAACGGAATAAGGAACAATTTGTTCAAAAAATTGTCTTGCCCGTAACTTTGCTATGTCTAATTCATTCCAGCATTTCGAGCGAACGAATCTCTTGTAAAATATAGTGCTGCCACCATTTCGGCTCCATGTACAATTTATTTCAGAAAACATTAAGAAAAATATAAGAAAAAGCATTGACTTTGTCTGCAAATGTTAATTTATTATTACATGATTTCATTTTATAATATTAAATATGGCGCGTTCAAAAAAAGGTCATGTAATTGTCATTGTGGCACAGCATGTCATAGATAATAATAGTACCGTACCCACACACCATGGAACATGGTACAATAATACAATAAACGGGACAGTACCTACTAGCCTACTACTACTACACTTTGATGACTTGCCGTCAATCCAACAGCATTTGACATTCGTGGATTCACCAATTTGTCAAATATTGACATTCACATGGTCACTGTCAATACATGTCATGTACATTTTCGTTTCAATTCAATTTCATTATTTATTTTTATTTTGAGCACGTGTTTTTACATTATATTTAACTATCGAAAATTAAAATGCTGTCAATTCCAGAATAGATGTGTCTACATTAATTTATTAAATTATTTCTATTAGTAGATTTAAAATAAGTTTCCGTTTTAATTATGCAGTGTGTTGTACCCACTTGCAACTATGGTGATTCAAGCCAATTTTCATCACAAGGAGCAGTATATTTCAAGTTAGTTATTATTATTAGTCTTGCAGATAATACATTCGGTAATTTGATAACATTTATGTACTTCTTTATACTCATTTGCTACACATACACACTGCACTATTGGGTTAAATAAAGGTCGCACTTGCTCTCCCGTTTACAAAAATAAAAATTGAAACTTAATCAATTTATAGTTGAGTCAATCCATTATTTGTTATCTAAGCAGAGCATTAAATATAAGATGATTTGTAAAAGGTATATTAGTGTTGCACAACTATTTTATTAAATTGCTTATTTTAGATTCCCATTGGAGCCATCTCTCCGGGCTGCATGGCTGGAGATACTGCACAAGGTAGACTGGGAACCCAAAGACGATAGTGTGGTTTGCTCCAAACATTTCTTGCCTGAGGATATAGTGGAGAGCAGTAATGGGAAGATGACACTTCGGGAGGATGCAATGCCTGCTGTCAATGTGCAGGTTGTGTGTATAATGCAATAACAATGTTAATATGTTGCTAATTTAGGAGTGTATTCTTAAAGAGAATTGTAGTCAAGTTATTAATATCTGTGATTACAAAATTATACCATTGAAGTAAGGTATAGGTCCCACTTAAGTTCCTAACTTGGCAAAGTCATAGTGTTTGCCTGTTCATCTTGTAATCTTTTTCAGTTGATTATTGCAAATAGCTTACCTGGTGAGGCTTATGCATGTCGAAGACAACAAAGTTTTATAGTCTGTATGTCAAGTAATCATTGTTTATAAGAGTATTTGTGAATAATTAATTACCTCTTGTAAAATGTTACCAATAATTATGTTAATAATGTTTGTATTTTAACAGGTGTGCAGGATATGTTTTGCCATGGATTGCAGGCTCTACCCATTGACAGAATACAATACTTTATATGAGGCATATGAAATATTGACAGGTTTATTGGTAAATATTTAAATTTCACTAATTATATTTATATTTTATTTATTTAGAGGATATCTACATAAATAATTCTGAATATGAATAGATAATTCTTTTGTTATCTTTGATATAAATTACTGATTCAATAATATTGACCTACTGATTTTTTTATTTACCCTAAATTTAGTTAATCAAATAAGCTTGGTATAATATGTTATTTGCTTTCAGATACAAGGGGACACTATACCACCATATGTTTGCAACAAATGTGCTCATCAACTGTTGATATGTGCTCGCCTCAGGACCAAGAGCTTAGAGGCACATTCTGTTCTAGCAGAAATCTCTACAAAACATAATTGCGTATGTATAATACACATTACATATTATATAATTGTTATTATTTTCATTAGAATTACGAAAGGATGTTCATACAATATCATTTATTTATAGATTTACCAACAATTTCTACATGAATCTATGAAATATAAGCAGATTAATATTTTGTTCAAATATTTTAGATAACAAGAGAATCTATACAATCAATACCTAGGGACAAGAACACACTTCTGTCAGCTGACTCCGACCAATCTGAATTTTATGACATAGACATGGAAATTTCTGAGATGGAAAATATACATAGCACTGGACAAACAGATGAACAGCCTACACCCAGCCCATTAGGAGACGTTACCGTTGACTGTGTTAAGATGGAAAGTGATGAGGGAGTTGATAATGACATTTTCAATGGCCAAAGGTTACCTGATAATGTCATAGTGCATATTATTGTATCGGAAGAAAGTTTGCCAGAAGAACCTGATACAGGGTACTGTAAAGAAGAAAACAATGATTCAATGAAACTCCATTTTGATGAGGAAATAGAGAATAGTAATATTTTAAAAGACACATTGGAAGGTAAGATGATTTGCCATAAAATAGTTTGTGCAGATATTTAAATAAACATTGACTTGTATGACAGAATGGTTATTGATGGTTTGATAATAAGTAAGCCAGAAATTTTAATCATAAGTTTTGACTATGGGTATAATGTTCTTACTTCCTTGTATATACACAATTTTGTTTTAACAAGGTAATGCTGTGGATAGTGTCGCCCAATCGGAAGATGGAAGTCAAAGCTCTGAACAGAGCATGAAAGATGTAGTGGTGCTTGTGATAGCTGAGGAAGAAAACTCTGTGGAAGAAGATGTATCTAAGAAACTGGAACATGAAGATACATCCCTAGTTAATGGTAAGATGTCATACTATAATTAACTGTATATATGATATTTTGTAACCTACTATGATAATGATACGATAAGATACTATGATAACTGGACGGTGAACAAATTATATGAGTACTTTTTTAAATTTAGAAACATATTTTTTTTATCCTTACTATTTTGGAAAAGAGCTGTATAGAATACATATAACATTAAAACAATTTATTATTTACAGATAATACAAGTGAGAATCTTGTAGTAGGTGAAGATAGACGAAATAATGAACAGGGAATTCGAAATCAAGATGACGAGAAATTACCAGACCGAATAAATGAGAAGGTGATTGATACGGGCCGAAAACCGGAAGTTGAAGGTATCTCACTTAGTAATAAATTTTCCTGCTCCTTGTGTGATTTTGAAACTAACGTTGAAACTCAGTTGAAAAGCCATTTAAAAGCTCATGCCGCGACTAAATCGTACGACTGTTCCTTGTGTGGCTACAAAACGGTTCATAAAAGAAGTTTTATATGGCATACAAGAGTACATTCAGGAGAAAAACCATATTCTTGTAGTACATGTCATAAGGCGTACATTAAAAAGGCGCATCTTAAAATTCATATGAAAGAACATTTATCGGAGAAACCATATATTTGTGACGTATGTAAAAAGGGATTTACTCGCAAGGATACTCTAAAAGTACATATGAAAAATCACACTGGTGAAAAACCGTATTTGTGCGATGTTTGTAATAAAAGTTTTGGGGAGAAATATACTCTTAAAAAGCATTATTTAATACATTCGGGTGAGAGACCATATTTATGCCACATTTGTGTCCAATCATTTATTGCTAAAGAAAATTTAGATGAACATTTAAGAAAACATTCTTGTATAAAACCATTTTCGTGTGACTTCTGTAACAAAAAATTAATTAGTAAAACATCTCTACAAAATCATTTGTGTCTGCATTCTAATAAAAGACCGTATTCATGTAATGTTTGTAGCAAAGCATTTGTTACCAAAGCTAGATTAAAGATTCATTTTAAAACGCATTCTGATGATAAGCCATACTGTTGTGAAGTTTGTAGAAAAAGTTTTAGCGCAAAAGCTAGTCTGAAGTCTCATAGTTTTACACATTCTATTGAAAGGCCACAATCTTGTCAAACTTGTAGCGAAAAGTTCCTCAATAAAGATTCTTATAAAGAGCATTTGAAAATACATCCTGTTGAGAAACCATATTCATGCAACTTGTGTCACCTGAAATTCAGTGTAAACGCGTGTCTAACTAAACATATGCGAGTACATTTTGCAGATAAATCATATTCGTGTAGTTTCTGTGACAAAACTTTTATTTCTCAAAGTTATCTAACACAACATTCGTTGATTCATTCTAGTGAGAAACCATATTCGTGTAATATCTGCAACAAAGAATTCACTCTTAAAAGCTATCTACGAAAACATAAGCTGAAGCATACTAGGGAAAAACCATTTACTTGTGATATATGTAAAAAATCGTTTATTGCCAAAGATTATTTACTAATACATATGCGAACACATACTGGTGAGAGACCGTATCCCTGTCATATTTGTAACAAAGCATTCAGGAGAAAGTATCATTTACAGAACCATTCAAAAATACATTTAAGAAATCAATCATAAATGTTAAAATTCTGATCATAATAATGTGATAATATGTGATAAATTATGTTAATGTGATTATAATGTGTGGAATTGTTACCCAGAAAGAAGGAACTATACTTCGGTCAAATTGGAAGAATGTTTACTAACAATCGTTGCCTAGCAACCGCTAACGTGCACATAACCGTAACTTTTTTTCATCAGAACTCAGTTCATAATATATTTAATTAAAGTATTAAGCTCGTATAAAATTAAAATTGCGACTACTTAAAATAAAAATACAAAAACTAAAATGTTTGTGTTTAATAAAAACCACAAATAACAGACATTTTAACGCACGCAGTACTTGTAAGCAGTTTGACGAAATCATATAAAAAAATCCAAAACCTGACTTTGGCATATTTATAGAATTATTACTTATTGATAAAGTTATTTTGTCAATCTTTGTCTAAACACAGTAGTATTGTAATTGTGGATGTGATTTAAATGTAATGTACTTTAAACATCATCAATAATACTTAATCATGAAGTTAATTGTAAAAATTAAGTTAAAAACACGAAAGTTAGTATTTTTTACAATACCACAATATTGATGACCCTGGCATCGCTTAAATATCGCTTTGTCTACATCAATTCTTTTCACTCTGTGGCCGAGGTATAGTATTTTTATAATATCATTGTTAGAATTCATATATTTTTGTACTGTATGTACCAACTTATCAACTCATGTTAAGTCTTTCAAATTATTAACAATATTTTAACGGTGTTGAAACCCAGTAAACTCCTTTTAAGCACCTACTTTATACATTTAAATCATTTAGTAATAGTCATGTCATGTCAGGTATTATCATTATCTGGAAGAAATGTTAATAGATTTTAAATGTTTAAAGATATATAGACCACTTTTACACATTATGAAGATTAGCTTCATTATTTAAGGACAAACAAAATATATTATGGACTAAATCACTGTTGTTATAGAATAAGAAATTGCATTATCAAGCTAAGCTATTTATGGATTTATAAAAGCTTTAATCCTTATTTTTTTACGTCAAATATAATCATTAAGTTAAGAATACTTGAAGAAATATATTGCAAGTATATTGTATAATAAACAAAAGAATGAATTCTTGCGTGCGGAAGTGTGGAACCTGTCTGAAGAGAGTTACCAAGTGCTTTAATATTCTCAGCTAAATCGAATTATGGTATTCAATAATATATATTAAGGTAAATAATGCTAGAATTGTCCAAAATATTTTAATATTATTGAATTTACTATGGAGATACATTGTGAAAAACCAACACAAAAATCCAAGTTACCTTTTATTAATGTTTCTATTCTACACATATATGTACATACATAGATTTAGGAAGAGTTATATGTACTCGTGTATAGTCATTACTATGTAAAAAGTTACAATAAATAAAATATGTGTTCTCTACTTTCTTTTATTTACGAGTACAGAAACCATTAATAATATAAATTGTTACATTTTGGTACAAACAAAGTCTAGTAGGAAAAAAAACTTTGCTCATTGCATTATAATTTTAGATTTTTGTGATGTAATTATGTACTGAAACAATTTTTATGTTAAACATAGGTAAGGTATCTTCAGATGACAGTCTTCGATCAGGAGAGATTACCCAAGAACCAGTGATGAACAACATACGAGTGGAAGTGACGATAGTCACAGAGAACATGGAATCCACCAATATACATGAAAACCAGGATGGTCTGAGTGAGCAAGATAATAATAAATTATCCTGTGATAAATGCCCATTTCAAACTACCAGTAAAATTCAGATGACAAGTCATCTAAAAGCTCACGCAGCATCTAATTCATACAACTGCCCCATATGTTATTACAAAACAGTTCATAAGAGAAGCATGGCATGGCATAAAAGAGTACATTCTGGAGAAAAACCACATTCCTGTGATAGATGTCATAAAACATTTAGCCAAAAAAGTAGTCTAATAGTACACATGAGACAACATACCGGTAAAAAACCGTATTCGTGCAACGTATGTAAAAGAAAATTTTCTGAAATAAGTACCTTAAGACGACATTTATCAATACACACAGGTGAAAAACCATATTCCTGTGATGTTTGTAGTAAAAGATTTCGTCAAGTAGGTCAGTTGAAAAAACATTTACGTATGCATGCTGGAGAAAAACCGTATACCTGCGATTACTGTAAAAAGGCATTTAGTCAAAAAAGCCACCTAATAAAACATATGCGCATACATACTGACGACCTACAATACGCATGTCCGATCTGTAACAAAATATATAGGCATAATATTACTTTTGAAAAACATATGAATAAACATTCTAGTAAGAAATCCTATTCCTGTGAACTATGTAAAAAAGTATTTAGTCAAAGAAGTTGTCTACGTGTACATTATAAAAAACATGTTATAGAAAGTTAGTAGGAATATATAGTATATTTTTTTATATATACTGAACTTAATGTAGGTTTAATTAGTTTAATTTGTTGTAAATAAATAATAGTTTTTGTTGGTTAAAATGACACTTTTATTTTTATTTATTTATTATAATTTGAGAGGTTCTGTTAATATATTTATCCTTTGGCGTAGGTTATAACTTTCTTAGCAAGACTGATTACTAAAAGGAGAAGTATCAAGAAACATGATTATCAAAATATTGGTAATTGTAATACAGTAAAATATATTGTGTTGCATAAACATACTCGCAAAAGCATCATATTGCTTCAAAATTAAAATATAGGTATTTATTTTCATCGAACGCCTGTTATAAATATGCCAGTTGAATCATTTTTTAAATGATATCGACATACGCTCGCTTATAATTCCATATCGCTCCAAAAACTTCACAATAGAGATGATGAGGTTGAGAATTTCTAAATAAAGGCAAAGACCATAAATGATATATTGGCCAGAATAAGAAACCTAAATTATCTTAATTTTCACTTGCCTACTTATTCATATCAGGGTCTTTAGCCAAATGCCCTTTCCTTCGAACGCCCTCACGCCAAACGCTATCTAAAAATGTATGGGAAACTACACCATTTTTTTTTTCCGCGCCTAATGTCATTCTCATACATTTTTAGATTACGTTTGGCGTGAGCGTTCAAAGGAAAGTGCATTTGGCTAGAGGCTCTTGTCATTTTTGTCTAACATTAGGCAAATGACATCATCCAAAGTTACAAATAATACAATTAAATGTGTGTAGCACCTCAAAATTTTTCTCTACCTTATTAGTGTGCCCTTACCAGTAATATTAAACACAGTCTATGGTTAAAATATTTTGTATCTGTAGAGATATATCTTCTCTGTGAATCAGTGTCTAATTTATAATTGACTTTGACAACATATACTACCGTATTGAATTTTGAATATGACAACCACATACGGTAAGACAGACAATGTGAATGTGACAATTTAATTATCAATGAACGGCTAAAACTATAGTTTTGATTTTATTCATAGTTTTTCATAATTTAAATAAATTTAAGCTCTTTGGATATCGATAAATAAATAATCATTGATTGATATAATAACATACATATATTTGATTTGAATTAATATTAAATTAATCTACTTCAAGTGACCATCATGTAAGAATATTAGCGCGGGATTAACTTTTAACAAGATGTCTAGGGTAAGTACGAAAACTACGTTATAATATATATTAATAAATACCGTTGCTAACTCGTGGTTAGACTCCTTATATCGGTAGTTTGCATTGTCAAATTATTATTAAAAATCACACCACAAAAATGTTGTTTGTAAACAGAATAAACGAACTTTGAAATGTATAATATAAAATATCTAATAACTAACACACAATTTCGGTTCCTGCCTTTTGTAAGCTTACATTTTTGTTTGTATTATCAACAATGTCTCTTAAGTATAAATACATACCCACTTTTCACGTAAATGGGTTGTGGTTTTTTTTATTATTATGTAATGAGATTAATAATCAAACTTGCAGTGCCATCATCTCTGGCTGCCCAAGGACATGTAGGTGATTTACGACAATCCTTAGGATTGTAAGAGAGACTATCAGACATATTGCTTTTGAATAACTTGTTAAGGAATATAGTGGGCATTACTTTTTTGTATCTATAAATTGGTTGTTGTTTTTCAACAAATGAAATGTTGACAAATGAAAAGCTATGAGGACAATGACCCTCTGGTCTACTTGTATAAATACTTTACAATAAAAATGAAGCACACAATATTTTATTGATTATAAAAATTACCTATACTATAGAAATATGTAATTTTTGCAGGATATTAGATCATTTTTTATAACTAAAAAAGCACCAAAGCCAAAAGACGATAATGATGATGTTTTTCCTGAGTCACCAGATGTTCAAATAAAAAATAAGGTAAGTGGACAATTTTTATTAATAAATAAATAAATAAAATTATGTACAATACAAAATGACTGTGTACACATACAGTCATAGTAAAATAATAATTTTTAGTCAATTAATAATTGGTATCGTTATAAACCTCTTCAGAAAAAGGAAAGCCGAAAAAGAAGGGTTTTGCAAGATGACTCAGATGAAGAAATATTTCCATCTAAGAAAAAGACATCCAGTACTGAAAAGGACAAATTATCATCTAAAAAGAACCATAAGTCTCCACAGAAAAATAACCTGAAAGAAGTGAAGGCTGCTGATTTATTTGGTGGCCCTATAAAAAGAACAGAACCACTTGTAACCAAAGCAAAGAAGAAAAACACGGAAGTTGGTATACATTCAGATGATGAATTTGATAAAAGCTTGTTAGAATTAGACATAACCAATGATGTAGAAGTTTGTGATCAGCAAAATACAGACACCATAACTAAAAGTGAAAAATCAATTAAAATAGGGAATGAAGGACAGAAATCTGAAACTAAAGACCAATCTCAAATAAAAAGCAGCTTTTTTGAGGATAGAAATGAATCTAAAATTAAAAAACCATCATCACAAAATATCGAAAATAATGGTATAGATATAAGCAAAATAAAAATTGAAAAGATTAAAAAAGAATCAATGAAAGATGACACAAGAAAGAAAACCGATTATAGTGAATTCCTTGAAGATGAACAAGCTGCAACTAATGATGATCATAAAGACAAAAATAAAGACACAAGTAACAAAAAAAAGATAAAAAAAGAAACATCTAGAACACAAATAAATCCAGAAAGTGATCACAAAGAAACTCATGATGACATTGACAAGAAAAAGAAACTGTCAATTACTAAAGATGATCATAAAAAAGTAAAAACGGAAGTATCCAAAGATGAAACAGATAGAAAAAGAGACTTCAGTGAATTTGTTAATGACCATGAAGCACATAATGACACTCATGAGCCCAAAAATAAAAAACGTAAGCAGAATACCAGTCTCAATGAATCTGGTACGTAGTAAAATCCTTTTTAAACTTCCTATGGTTAATACATAATCTTATAACTAATTAGCCTTGTGGTAAAACAGTTAATATGCTCTTGAATAGGTAAAAGGCAATGGTCTTGAGTTTATTTCCAAGTGTGGCAAATTTTAATATTGAGTTTAAATTTCTTTTCTTTATCTGGCTGTGTTTTTTTGTCCATAGCAACCTATGATATTATGTGGAGTTATAAGTGTGTAACATTATTTATTAAGGTTTTATTTAGTAGCTAACCTCTTTAGAATTTCTCAAGTGTATTCATATTTTAAAATCTACATAATTCCAGTTCTCACTGATGAAGAAAGACATGAAAGAAGAATACAGTCAGCAGCATTGTATCAGAAGTACTTAAACAGATCTGGACCCAAACATTTAGGATCGAAGGAGATCCCAGAGGTAATATTTATTTTTAGGGTTATTTCTATAGGAAACCCTTGAAACCATGCTATATTCAGATAGACATTGCAAGACTATAAACCATGCAGAAAATTATTATATGTGATAATATTTATTTTTATTTTTAGGGCAGCCCGAATTGTCTGAAAGACTGTGCCTTCCTACTAACAGGAGTGCTAGACTCATTTGAGAGAGAGGAAATTGCTGATGCTATAACCAAATATGGTGGTTGTGTCAAGAATTCTATCAGCAAGAAGGTAAGATGTTTTTACTTGTTTGTCTGATTGCATGATCTTTAAGTTTCCAGATAATAAAAAAATATTTTGGTAAAAGTGGGACATTTACGAGTTGCAATGATTTTGATTATGATTAATTTGGCCTGACTGCACTAGTAGAAGAGTAATCTTTTTGCAGAATGTGTATATGTCATATATAAACATACAGAGCTACATACATTGTTCTTTATTAAATGATAATACAGGGTACATAGATTATCGTTTGACATCTTTGTTACTTACTAGTTCCTTAGCTCAATATAGCGTTCTTACGTTATATATTGTTTTAATTAGATATTACAATATAATAGTATGTACGTATGTATGTCCGCGATTGCAGGTAACGCATGTACTAGCTGGCGAGGACGCCGGGCCAGCTAAACTTGCTAAGGCACAAGACCTGGGCATCAGAATTATTAACGAAGATGAGTTCCTAAACATGATCAAGAACTCATCTGAAAAACATCACAATTTAGAAGATAAGAAAGTAATCAAGAATAACAAGAAATCCACAGAATCAAGGAACAGTATTAATGAGAGTATTAGAAATAGTGATAAAAGAATGAAGAGTAATGAAAGGAGAGACAAAGAAGAAAATTCTAAGTATAAAAGTAAAACTACTGACAATGATGTGAAAGGAAGATTGGATAAAAGCAAAGACAAAGATAACGAAAAAAAGATATCACCAAAAGATGAAGGAAAGTTAGAAAGAAAGGCGAAATCTGAACCTGTCATGAAACCTATTAAAAATGGAACAGAATCCAAAGTTGATATGATTGGTTAGTAATATTATAATTCTTGTAAAGCTTGTCATGGGCTTTAGATCCTTATTTAGAGTAATTTTTCCATATTTCACGATTATGCATTATTAATACTTTGTTTCTTTGGTATTATGGTTGGTTTCGACAACCGGAATATCCTAATTAAATTGTGTAATTAGTTGAAATGTTTCCAGATAAAAAACAGAGTCCTGTTAAAACAGAATCAACCAATTCCTTGATGTGGGTGGATAAATACAAGCCACAGAATCTCAAACAGATTATCGGACAACACGGAGAGGCTAGCAATGTGAAAAAGTAAGCTATGACTATACAATAAATAAAATGCTGATAGATTCAGAAAGAGTTTTACAGGATCTCCTTATTCTAGTATCGATTAATACTAGGACTAAGAGCATCTTAGAAATCATCATCATCATACTTAATAAAAATGTTAACTGACTGACAGACATACTACAGCCTAAATGGGTAGACCTGGAAGCATGAAAAATTCCTTTTAAAGTGTAGGGGTGCACTAAGAACGGGTTTTTGGAAATTCACACTTAAAGCGGGAGAAATACGGGATGAAAGTTTATATGAAAATTAACCAAATTTTAAAACAATTTTTCCGCAGGCAAAGCTGCGGGCAACAGCTCGTAAAGTAATAATTAGTTTTTTCTTGTGTTCTTTGATGATTATCAACTATTGTTTTTCAGGTTGTCGAATTGGTTAACTAAATGGTACGTGAATAGAAAAGCCAAGCTGCCGAAGCCCAGTCCGTGGGCCAAGAACGACGACGGAGGATACTACAAGGCGGCGCTACTTTCAGGACCTCCTGGTGTTGGTGAGAACATTCTAGTATTATTATTATTGTTCTAGTAAACTGTGGTCACAGTTGCTACATACATTATTAATATTGACGTGTATTTTATGGTACAATCTGTATCGTGTGCTGATAGATACCATTTTTCCTTGGAAATTAGATTTTTTGCGAGATTTAAAGGCTGCTTTCTATTATATATTATTTAAAGGCTGCTTTCTATTATGAT
>LGAG01000090.1:259362-280640 GCA_001278395.1 Lerema accius
GTTACGGGGTCTTCTATGTTATGAAATGTCATGATGAGTTACCTACATAGTACATAGGTAAAAGTTGTGTGAAGATTGCTAATCCCGACTTGAGCCTCTCATACTGTGAAAAGTAAATTGACCTACTTAGCTGCCTAGCCACTTCAATACTCTGCTCTTAAAAGCAGATTTATTTGTCTCTATGTGACTTCTTGATCACTTATCAGTAACACATTAAACTTTCATCGATTGAAAGATGAAAAATTATAAATATTCTTTTATTAATGTTATTTATATTGTAAATGACGTTCGTTAAATGATCCATTAGTTCCTAAGACGAAATAAATGATTTGAATTTGACGACTTTTACGTTTACGCCGCGAACAGTAGGATAGATATAGGATAGAATAATGTACTGTTATTGATTACTTACGTATAATAATATGTGTAATGACGTAATATGTGTGTGTGTCAGGAGCGCAAGTTGTTCCCGTTCTTCGACAGCGCGTACCAGGGGTTCGCGTCGGGCGACCTCGACCAGGACGCGTGGGCCGTGCGCTACTTCGTGTCCCGCGGCTTCGAGCTCGTCTGCGCGCAGTCCTACGCCAAGAACTTCGGCCTCTACAGTCAGTATACATTACACACCACACAATACACTTATTTACTTCACGTAATTTTAATGCTGTCATTTATGTCCATGGGGTTCGTGTCTCCTGTAAGTTTTAAGAAGATATAGAAAAAATATGTGAAAGACACCTACAGTTGCACATGTAAAAATTTGCATCTTTTTAATTGTTAGTACAGCAGCTGTAAGACAAAAAGTATAGTAGGCATTTAATAAGCTGCAAAATTAGCAATACGGTATAATAAAATTAGCATTGCGTGCTTGCCACTTTGCATACGCGTATACTTATGTATTTGTGCACGGATGCGTGTGCGTGCGTTACTTTGTACTGATCCGCACTGCCCGCATTCACTGTCACTGTCCGCATCCGCTGCGTTTGTTTTTTTGTCTGGAATCCGTATGAGGTTCCTAATCTGGAAACCGCAAGTATGCGGCAAGGTTTAGTGGGTTGTTAAGAGGAAATAGTTTAAAAATATATTATAACGTTATATTGTGTTGTGTTACCAGACGAGCGCGTGGGTAACCTCGCGGTGGTGGTGTCGGACGCGCGCACGGTGGCGCCGCTGCGCTCGCAGCTGACGTGGGTGGTGCGCGGCATGTACTCCAACCCGCCGGCGCACGGCGCGCGCGTCGTCGCCAACGTGCTCGCCGACAAGCCGCTCTTCGACGAGTGGTCGGTACTGACGTCAATATACGTCTAGTCTTATAGTTTCTGCTTAATATATTGTCTATAGCTGTGTCATGTACATGGGTGTGTGTTGTACGTAAATGCGTTTATGGTATAGGTAAACTTTTTTTTATCGATGCTTTTAATATGTCGTAAAGTAACCTCAAACTTCCATCGATTACCCCTTCACCGCATGTAATTTTTAATGTTCTCGTTTATTGTAATTAATTCCTTGATCCTTTAGCTATACAGTGGTATAATTGAATTTTGGATGGTTTTTAAAAATCTTTGCCAGCCCTATCAATAACATTCAAAACTGAATATTATATTTGTATTGTGTACAGGAGGGACAACATCAAGACTATGTCGAGCAGAGTCATTCAGATGAGAGAAGCGCTCAGAGGTGAACTTATCAAGTGAGTATGGAACAAAGTATATCATTACTGAGAGTTCTACTTTCATAGAATCGACTTTGAAAGTCCTTAAAAGGCTGTAGTGCAGAAATACCCTAAAATTAAACAGATTTATATTTATTAATTTTTAATGTAGGCTGTAGCCAAGTCGTTAAAAAATACTTGTCGACTTGGTTTATTTGTAAAAGTAAAAAAAAATGTCGCCGGAACCCCGCGTTTACGGGTTTCCTCATTCATGTTTTTTGTTGGATTCCGTAAATTCAAATTATTATTCAATTATGACTAGATTCAAGCGATAGAGCGAATAAGCTTCTTCTAAGTTAGTGCGCTTTACCACCTAAGACATCTCTACTTCATAAAGTGTGATCGTAGTCAAGCGCTAACTTGTGAAAATAAAAAAATGTCAATTAACAACATTATTGTATTTGTTATAGGCTGGGAACCCCCGGCAACTGGGACCACATAGTGAAGCAGATCGGTCTGTTCTCGTACACGGGTCTGACGCCGCGACAATGCGAGCATCTCATCCAGCAACATCATATCTACCTGCTGAAGTCCGGTCGGATCAACATCTGCGGCCTCAACCCCACCAACGTGGAGTACGTCGCACGCGCCATCTATGACGCCATCATCAAACTACCGGCTGACGAGTAAATAGAGAAATAAATTAATTATTGTGGATAGTGGTCGGGTGCCTCTGTTGTATGTACACTGGATGGGCTAAGACAGTGTTTCTCAACTTTTTTTTGCCATGCCCTCACCTTAAACTTTCTAAAATTTTTAAGTTCCCTCTCGTGTAACCTACATAATTTTTAACATTAAAAATAGATTTGTTAACTTAAGAAACATAATTGTATCTAGCATTGCATTTAAATGGCCCGAAGCGAGAGGGTTAACGTTCGGTTGAATCGGCCATTTTCGGATTGCGCCCCATAAATATCAAATTGCCCTCTGTGGGGCGCGGGCCCCAAGGTAAATACTAAGCTAAATAAATTTAGAAAAGAGAGACTTCTAACTTTCGTGTTTAAGTTGTCAAGTTTAACCTTGAATACAAAATGTATTACTTAACATAAACATTTAATTTGACTCTAATAAGTAAATTCCCATGATAAAGCATCTGTTAGTAAAGCCAACATTCTGAGATAGCCTGTCTAGTGTAACTATAATAGAGACGAGGAAGAGGAGGGTTGCTTGAAGGCTTGGTGTGGTTTGCTATTAATGTCTATTTGTTTATAAAATGTCAATTTCAATGCTCTTTACTGTATTTAGAAAATCAATAGGATTGCAAGTACAACATACTGTTCATACCTGGTATATGTTCATACACTCCTATATGACACTATGGTACTTTTTAATACCACCATGAACTATTCTTTCCTACATATTGTATGTAGCTAAAACTAGTTATATAACTAAACAAAAAATGCAATTCACGCCCGTACACTCACTCAGAAGGGCCTAAAATTATTTCAAAGAGATCTTATTATATAATATTAATATTGCGTAATATCTTTTAGCCTAACGAGCAACCCTCCTTAGGTTTTAATGCAGCTTAGATTTATGAACACAATGGAAGGTTGCTTGTGTATTTAATACAACATAGTCATTTAAAATCATGTTAAAGTAAAAATAGAACAACTATTGATATTGAAAGACTTAAGTTACATAATTATTATTGTAAGAAAACATCTATTACACTTATAAATGACTATTTTCTCATTATTTACATAATAAACCTTCTTCAATCGAGATTAATAATCAGAACCACGAAGCAATCGTATTTATAATCTTAGCTGATAGTTGATACACAAATATTTTTACAGAATTAATCTCAGATGTTTTTAAATATAATCTTATTTATATATATACAATACAATATTTGTATATTATGTATTATATAGCTAATTAGAATACTGATGCAATATTATTTAATATTATGAAATGAATATTTAGGCAGCATTACGTAACTAACTCGAATAGAAAATTCTAATAAAATAACTAACAAAGTTATTAGCATTAGTTGAAATTAGGGGTTTTTTACAATGTTTTAGTAAAGTGTCACTAAATTTTTTTTTATAATCATGGGTTTAACGACCGACTGAATAATTATATAGACATTATTTTTTACTGCAATTTTTTTTTATTACAAAATTATGCCTTAACATAGAAATCCATTTTTTATACCCTTAGTACAAAATACGTAAAGCTCCTTGAATATATTAGAAAAAATTATTGGACTAGAATGATGAAAATTTAAAATGTCTATAGTTTTTTTTAGCTGAGATTTATATTCGTAGTTTTGAAGTTGAGAGGTTTGATGTAACAATTATTTTTTGATTATTTTTCTCGAATTTTACAAACAATTGTGATACTGCCAATGTACGTGGCTTAGATCAAAGGTGTCGAACTGATACAATAACAGTCAATGTTATTTCCAGTTAATGAAGAAACAGTAAACTAAACTACAGAAAAAAAAATGTTTACATTTATGAATTAAGATATATTTTGATGTTCTATTTGAATTGCAAATTACATGACAAATGATAAATCCTACCTCTAAAAAACATAGAAGCCTATGTGAATAGCAACAGTATGGATAAATAATTTTCTGTATGAGTAATAGTAGCCAAAGGTTGTCGAGAAATTAATGCTACTGCAACGAAAAGGACTTGTATGTATACATTTAGTTTTAAACTGTAGTTTGTTTCAATTGTATTGTAGAGTATGACACCTTTGAGTTAGAACAGTCTAAGCGACATTGTATCGAGACCTTTTTGCTCGAATATTTTGTACCAATCCAGGGTTTTTGGACAACTATACTGATCACTTATTGCATTGCGACACACTTCAGTATTAAAAGCTTTTAATTTGTTAATGTAACCATTTGTTTATAGAAATGCTTAGCGGAGCCGATAGCTTATTAAAATAGATCGAAGGCTTGTAACATGTTACAAATATATATTATCGAGTTACAACTTGTTGTTTTATTTACAACTAGAATTGAAATTGAATTTATCCCAAGGGAACCTATAATTGGGACATAATATATCCTATGTCCTATTCCTGGATGCAAACTATCTGTGTGCCAAGTTTCTGCTTAATCTGTTTAATGGTTAGAGCGTGAAGGACGTACAAGCATCTAAATATCTACACAAACTTTTACATTTATAATATTAGAAGGGTATCTGCTTTTATACTTTGTTATAATACTCGTACGTCAAAAAGTGGTTTATTTCAAAGATACAAATTATATTTTAATTATAGCAAGAAATTGTTTAAATTTTCTAAAAATATTTGTCACTATCACAAAATAATGAAAGCTTAAAATTTCTATTATAGTTTTAGCAGGGATATCTGTACATTGTATGTGGTTATGGAATTGTCTCTAAAATCTATCTCTGTGGGTTCTCATAGTACGAGGGACGTGGCTTTTGGCGAACTAGCCATATGTGTAGCTTTTATTATTATATTCGATAGATATGTTATGCTTTTTACTGTAATGTTTAAATATGCATGGGTAGGTACTCTTGCAAAATTCGCTGTGCCTAGCTATTCGTGTAGCTTTTATTATAAATTCGATAGATATGTTATGCATTTTATATAGTAAAATATGCATAGGCAGGTACTCTGCAAAATTCGCTGTGCCCTTTTCAATATTGAGATTACACATCAATACAATCTTTAAAAATTGACTTAAGAAAAACAGGTTACATCTTACAATCCCATTCTATATCGAAAAGCATCATATAAGTGAAGTCATAACATAGCGTCTGGTGAAGACAAATATATCTCTAAAAACTGTAGGCTTATCAAACCAAGTGAATGCAGAAATAGGTATGGTAAGAAAATTCTGTATTACCTCATGCTATTTATAAATAAACAGATTATTCTTATAATGTAAAAAACAATGTTCATAAAGTGAATTATAGTGGAACAATAAAAGGATAATTTTAACATTAAAATATTCACGCTTTTATTTACAGTGACGTGCGTGCAAAATTATAACTTTGGCTATCGGCGGATTGGAGCTGTGGCGTTGGTGTTATAAAATGATTATAAAACGTAATTGTAAAGAAATTTAAATTGTAAATATAATGTAAAGAAAAATAAAGCATTTTTAAACCAACTTTGATTTATCTATGATATAATTCCCCTTTATTATCATAAATTATATTATTATTATTTATTACTTTGTCTATGTAGTGTAAAATAGATAAAATAAAACCGTTAACTTATAAATATTTTATTCTTACAATCATTTACAATATAAAATAAAAATAACTATGACTCCATAGCCGTGGGTGGCGGCTGTCTCGAGCTGAAGCGATTCGTCACTGAAACAACAGAAACACAAATCATACACGACATATAGACATAGGTTTTTTCTAGCAAATGTAAAAATCAAGACTTGTGTAAAATATTTTATCGACTGTAATTTACCTGTAGATTTAGTCAGACAGTTATTTTTCAGAAATAAAAAATGGCTTTCGAATGCCTAATCTCATAAGATTGTGACTTATGTAAACAACATAAAAATCAGTAATCATCTAGTGGTATGGACATTTGTCATACTGTACACCTCTAATTTTCTTATAGTTATAAAAAAATCTTTTTGTTGCCTAGTATCTGTGAGCTTTGATGTAGAGTTCCTTGTACAGTTTCCAAAGATGTGTACAATTTGCTAACTCATACTCGGTTAGTAGGGTCATTCTATAGACATCAAACGATGACATTAGTCATGTAATGGTTATGACATTTGGCAGTATAATATAATAAGGAAGCCAGTAGTGTGTTACCATTCTCAACGAGCTCCAGGTCTACCATCTCGATGTGGTGCTGCTTGTCGTCTCCGCCGACGGCCACGGCGAGCGGCTGCTCGGGGCAGCTGGCCGCGCACAGCGCCTGCCCCACGCGGCACGACCGCTCGCTCACACACACCGGACTACTGCCGCTGCTGCAACGACAACTTCCGTTACTATAGGTGCACACTGCTACCGGGTATTCACTATTTCAGGGTACTTACGATTAAAGAGTACTGAGGTACTCACTGTTACATAGTACATGGGTACTCTCTATTTGACCTACCCTTACGGTTACCAAGTATTTGAGTTCTTACGATTTTAGGAACGTTTTACCTACGACTAACGACTAAAGACACCCTGTAAACCATGAATTGAATTTATTATTGTGTGTAAATTAATAAGTCTCATGATTTTAGGACCATTTTACGGTTTTACCTACAAATATAATATTGAACTTACCCTGCAGGGTGAAACCATGAAATGAATTTATTTGTTGTAGGTAAAATTATAAGTTTCAATCCATATTATACGTACCAAAATAGCAAATGATAAGTTATTCAATGGTAAGCAATAGAGGTTATCCCACAACACTATCATGAAATGGATCACATGGAATGTGATATACATACAAACACACCATCATGCATGAGTACAATCGTCATCACATTAAATATACAACTATTTAGATATCCTTACATTATATCATAATGCTTCTTACCCGGAAATATCCCACGTTTTCAATTTTCCTTCAGTACCGAGTGTTATCATCAGACCAGGAACACTTTCACTGAGAATAAGACCTGCAAATCACAAAAACATAACAAAACTATAATAATAATATTACACTTTTATATTAAAAGCACTAAAAGTTTAATCACTGATCCCTTAGTTTTACACTTCCATCTTCTAATAAATGTTCATATTATCAGATAACAAAGTTATCTCAATATCTCTAATAGTTTGATTGGTCCTTTGAAGCATCTCAACATCAGCACCACCTACTGGGTTCTTAAGTCATTCTTCTAAACCAAACACAATCCCTTTAACATCACTATAGATTTATTGAAATGAGTCCAACCGTTTACAAGGAGTTGAGTGTGAAACAGATGGTAAGTTAGGTTTTTATATATAAAGTGTATTGACCTGTGACTTCCTTCTCATGCGCGGTGACGGTCCACAGCGGCTCGTCCTGTCTGCAGTCCACGTACGACACTTTGCCCTCGTTATTGCTCATCTGGAATGAATGTAACATAATAATGTAACACAATACATAATAGGGTCATAAAATTAAAATGAAACAAAAAAAACAACATTGAAATGAAATGAAATTCGTGTGTTTTAACTGCAAGAAAATCGGTACATAGTCGGCAAATATTTTTGTATTAACCGACTGTTTCAAGCAACCATGTATTTAAGCAATCAGACACACACAACTAATTGAAGATGCTTCCGAATAATGCTAGAAGGAGTCTGTCTATCTATGGTCAGCCAATGCTTAACGGAATCCGTCTATTAGGTCCTAACTTGGGTTGGGGTAATTACCCCGCAGGGGTAAATCAGCTATTTTACGGTAACGAAGGATTTAAATATTAGGTTCATAAAATAAAAAAATACAGAAAAAAAGTAACTGGTATTGTTTGATTTGATAACATTTTTAAGACAGGGTAAAATCAGTTTTCCTCATTAGTCACAGGGGTAACGATATTAAAAAGGTTAGGAACCACTGGTCGAGTATGTATGTATGGTGTGTGTCTATGGTTAATCTAAGTACTAACCGCAAAACAGAACGGATTGAGGGTATCCCACACGGCGCGCTCGATCTCCGGCGGCAGCGACCACTGTTTGTGTGCGCGCGGCTCGCGGCAGTCCGTGACGCGCGCGCGCCCGTCGCACGACCCTGATAACAGCGTCTGCGGCTCGCGGGGGTGGAACGACAGCGACTGCACCTGATGTACAATACTATTGTTAAATGGATAACAATGACGTCATAACTCTATAGGCCACGCGTGAGAGTCGAACAATTTCAAACAAAGCATTAGTGATTTGGTACTTTCTAATGTTTTTTAAATTTGCTTTAGTACAGTTCAGTTCCGAGACCCATATACCAACGTTTTTAACAAAATTGAGTATGTCCGTAATATGAAAAAAAAATTGTTCATCTTACATTTGCTCATGATGTCAATTTGACGTCATACTTATAAGAGTACATCCCTTTCTATAAAATGACAACAATTTTTACTTGTCGTTATTACTGGCCAATGGTAAAACGATTTTTGACCAACCAATTTCCTCCCTCACCATGCATACCTCAAAGTTCTTGATTGCCATGACTACTAGTTATTATGGTGATAATTTCTTACCTTATCTTCAAAGTAGTCCAATTTAGTATGTGGTGTTCCCTGGTCCAAGTCCCACAGCAGCACAGTGCAGTCTGCTGACCCACTGGCCATCACATGTCTGTTACATACAATAAAACCATTTTAATTTCAAATTACTTATTTTGTGTTAGAAATGTCGAAACTCATAAAATAAAATAATTTACATTTTCTCGTAGATAATTACAATACTATTAGATCCTATAACGATTACATCGACTTTATGAAAGGCGACCCTATAGAATGTTGAAAACTAATCAACAATCTTTCAACTTTTAACAAATACATGGTCAAGTGTTTATGGTTCTTGTTATAAATGAAATACGACCTAAATTCGCTTGCAGTTAGACTTACGTAAAGTTCCTGTTCCACGAGAGATCGAGCACTGCATCCTTGTGACCAACTCTTTTAGTTTTCTTCTTCTTATTGGGCTTCTTTCCGAGTTTGAAGGCTGGTTCCAAGCAGTTCTCAATGTCAAGATCCCATACTTGGATTACTGGGTCCATACCGCCTAATGCACATAGATTGCCTGGAATATAGAAAAAAAAATTAAAAGTAGTTTATGGGGCTGTATTAATAATCTCTCTCATCTATTACGCACATTTTATAGAACCCATCTAGAAGAAACAAACCATGCAATTACAATGGAAGAAAACATGGTAAAGTTAGGCTGGTTCATACCATTATACCATAAAATCATTTTTATCATGGAGGAACCCCGCAAAAACGGAGTTCCGGCGACATTTGTGACATACCTAGTCATAATTTTTAAAATGTGGACGATGGGAATAGTGTCCATTACAGTTAAACTATTAAGAGAATAGTGTTATAAATCATCAATACATCAGTTTAGAATTAGAACATACATAGACTAGTACATACCTGGTTGTGGATCTGTGGGGTCATGGCTAAGCCACTCTATGCACAGCGGGAACCACGGCAAGATGATATCATGATGGACATAAAATGAACCTTCTTCTTTATTGTATACTGCAAGAATAAATTTATATAGCGATTAATCATGTGTTTTTACAGTTTCTTTTAACAATATTGACCTTAGTAAGTTCAACAAGTTACTTAATGAAATTATGTGAAATTTTCTTACTATAAACTTCAAGTATACTGGCATCGCTCTCCACATGTCCTACAAGCAGTAGATTATCATCTGGCTTGATTATGTCATCTTCTTCGTCACTGTCTGGCCCATCAGTCTACACACAGACAAAACAATGTTATTTATTGAAAGTGTACAAGTTAATATGTATGTGTGAGTAAGCGAGGACCTGTGAGTGAGTATTTTTATGTGCATGTGTAGTTGTGTGCATTTGTGTATATACGTATATTATTTTTCTTTACCCTAATCTGTACATTTTCACTAAGGTCTCCCAAGTTTGGTAATGTTGCCACTGTTCCAATACCTATAGGATTACCTGAAATAGAACAAAAAATATTATATTTTCATGAAAGAGAGACCTTGGCTAGTTATTTAGCCATTTGGTAGTAAACTGGCTTACTTCGTAGACTAATAATTTTGTTTCTTTAATTGATTAATTAAATCTGGTTAACACCAAAGAGTCAATAAGTGTAACTCACTTGTATCTTCCTCATCATAGTTTTCAAAGTCAAACTCATCATCAGGATTGGCGGGAGGATCTGGAGCAGCACTGGACCCGGCCTCTCCATCATCACTTTCATCATCACCTGCCTCTGTTAACCTATGGGGTGATCAAAACTTGGATTAAAAAAATATTTTCTAATGCAGGTCTTACTTATTAAAATATGTTCACTATTTGTAGCAATAACATATTTAGCTAAATTTATTATTGGCCTAGGAATTAAGCTTTTTTTTTTCTGTGTAACTATCATAATAATGATGCCTGTACATATGCTTTTGTATTTTCATTTTGTGCATGCTAAGTAACTTACAATAAAATACATATTCCATAAACATATTTACCTTAAATCTTCTGCAGTTTGTTTTATTATTTTCTCCAATTCTTTTTCAGTTAATTCAATCTGAAATTTGAGGATAACATAAATAATGAATATAGCTATGGTGAGCCTGCATTAAAGGTGGCTATAGACTGAGTGAAGCTGTAATTACATACAATCACATATAAAGACTGTTATGACCGGCCTAACCATATTGAACCCCACAGACAATTGATATTGAAAACAATGAGATCACTCGCGTCAATCTAACAAGGCTGGCGCAAATAACTCGACATGTGGCGTATAAATGATAAAATAAATCGTGTGGACTACGGTCACATTTTCTCCAGTTTATAATACTGTTGATTTTTGATAAAATCTCCATCCTCTTCGGCGTCAGCAAGTTAGACCACTAATCTCGATACTTAATTAACAATGAATTTGGTGTTTTCACAATAATTCGTCTCTTACAATTCTTACTTCCAAGAAAATGTCTTAAATGTAAGATTGGCCATGTGTATTGGTTCAGTTCAGATAGGTTATCTTACCTTTTCTGGGACAGCTTTAGCAACACCACGACGGACGAAGTGCATGCAAGAAATTAAACTAACTGATGGTGTGTTCTCCTCCATATCTAACGTTGTGAAGCTGAATTCTGATTATAAATATAATAAACAACACGGTTCCCTACTTATCCCATAGATAAGAGTATACTTACTTATCCCGATTATAAAATGACAACTGAACTGACTGAACTGAACTGACAGCTCTACGTGACAATGACAAGCACAGATTAGTAAATGACAACTGCATAGACAGTGGCATAGACTAATTGACAGCATTCAGGTTGTTTTGTGTTTGTCAGTGGCGTAAATGACTTTTGTTTCGATAACTTTTTCGACAGTCCAACGATTTACGATAGAGAATAAAGATTGATATTCGTTTCCATTCCATTCGTCAATATAATTTTATAGTAGACTCTCGAAGTGTATAATTTTATATTAAAAGCATTTAAAATATAGGGTTCGTGTGTGTAATGAACCTAAATAATTATTGATTATTCTGTCTGTGCTATGCTATGAAGCCTGTGAATATGATGTGGTATTTAATGTGAAAAATAGAAAGATATCGTTCAAATCCTTCATATTTTAGGTATAATAAAATATCAATTTATTGTAGCAGTTAAACGTTCAATAATCTTTATAAAATCATTAACAGTGCATCACAGAGTAAGTAAACATTACGCTTCATTATTTTTTTTTATAATTTCTATAGCATTTTCATCGTAATCACAGAATAATGTTAAAAAAATTCTCTATGGACTCTAAAATCTGCAGAATTACAATGATTTGAGCTGTGCCTCTTAAAGTACTGAATATTGTAAATATTTCTAAAACATTGTGTCTAAAATCTATAATGTCGTGATTATTGATAAAAGTTTCACTATATAGTTACTTTTAGGTTACATAGAAAAATTTATTGCTTGACATCAATGCATGCAGTTTAAAAAGTTCATGCATGCATGTAGCATGCACATTTGATCAGTGTCAAGATTTTTAACTATCCTATCTATGGTATAGAGAAAACCATAGACAGGATAGTTGAAAATCTTCACTTTGCTTAGCTTCTTCGATAAATCTTCTTGTTTTCTTCATTTTAACTATATTTTTACCGCTTTCACGATAGTTTAGTAATATTGACGTTTATACTATTTCTCGTGGTTTTAGTTGCATTGCAGCATTTTAGGATAGATGATTGCAGACGTGTACTGTGTACACATCTTTATCGGTATTGTTGTCTATGATAGAGACAAAACATACGCTATATAGTCTGTAAAATAAACATATTTATAAAAAAAAAACTTTCCATGCCGCATTCACTTCACTAGTCATTAGACAACAAAAATTTACATTTTTTAAAAATCTACCTACTTGACTTGAAGTAGTTTCATGTTTCGTTCTATTCTTCAAAGCCTAGTCGTTTATATTTTTTTGGACATTTTTAGCATAATATTGTGAATGAATTATGTATTTATCCTTGTCGATTAGGAATTATGTGTGATCCTACTCCGATACAAGAAGAAGTAAAGCAAGAAATGAATTCGGAATGTCGTACTTGTCTTCAAACATTTGATTCTGATGAAGATCTTTATTATATTTACCAAAATTGGGTGCCGCCATGGGAGGGAGTCGAAGATACAATTGCAGACGCCTTACAAAGAATAGCTCAAGTACAGGTATTGTTCACCTTAAACCACGTTTAATTTATAATTATACTTGTGTGTTTTTTAGCTAGCACATTAGTTGTCGGCAATGAAATATAGTTGTGCCAAGATTGTTTACCTTTTAAATCACGACGAAAAAAACGAGGTGTAATGGTTAAAATTGTGTATTATACACAAATATACGAGAGCTTTAAGCAGTTGACAACTTTAGTCATATTGATGCGAGTAGAAATTTCATTTAGATTTTTGATCCATATAGAAAAACCATAAATTTTAAGCATTTTTATAAGCTTTATCTTCAATTGTGTCTCAGTAGAATAATTTGCATTCTATTAATTTTTTTTAAGTCCGATAGTGCTCCATAACATAACATTATCATCCATTGTATACTTTATATTTTTCCTCTTGAATTCTGCTTATTATCTTATGTGTGGTCCAGTGTGCACCGATTTCTGAATGTATGTAGTAATTTCTTTATCATTATTTTCAGCTTTCTGATATGGATCCACATTCCAAAGTGATTTGTGGGGTCTGCTGTCAAAAACTGTATGCGGCATGTTTGTTTGCTAACCTGGTACAACAGAGCGATTACTCCCTGTGGCAGAGAATACCGTCAGACATGGTAGTAGATAAAGAATGGCCGAAGCCTATACAGATTGATAAAAACATACCGTTTGATGAACAAACAATAAAGAAAGAAGATTTGTCTGATGAGGAAAGTAGGTATAGTGGAGTGGAAGTGAGTAATGGTGATGAGGGAATGGAGATTAAGATTGAGCCGACTGAGCTGATACCTCAAGAAATGTCAGCTGTAATTAATGGTAGGTTTGCAATTTTATCAATTTATTGGGTATAATAGTAATTCTTAAGTGCTAGACACTCATAGCCTCAAACTAGGATTATCTGTGTTATTAACACTAAGGACAAAACAAATAGACAAAGAACTCACACCCAGATTGTGAACAGAAATTTAACTTCCACCTTGCTGTGAATAGAACACAGGCACATGGATTGTCAATATGAAATTTGTCATTGTATTCTCATATGTAATGTAAATATAATTATTTGCATTGCTTTCATCTACAATTATCTATACTATTATAACTTTGAAAGCCAAATTTCTATATATTTTTTTCAACAGTGTCTCTTTTTTGATAGGTAATTTGTAAGGGAAAAAATTAAAAAGAAGAAGCCTACATGTTTTTAATTAAAATATTTAATTCTTATATTCTACAGGTCACTGTAATGAAGTGAGCCCAGAAGGAATAACACCTGAAATTTCATTAAATGGGGATGACAATCGAGTAAGTGATTACAATTTGTCCATTAAACAAAAATATGGCGAAAAAGTTTTGCAACAAATAAAAAAAAAAAGTTTGAAAATATACAGAAAAAAATTAGACACTACTAGACAGATAACACATATAATATTATTATTTATGACGAATTACAGATTGCCCTAAATTAAATGTATTGATCCAATGAAATTATAGTAAATTTTTAATTTCCCATACACCCAGCTAAAACACTTGATATTACTATTAAGTATTTTGTCTTTATCAAAATTAAATGACATACATTAATAATTAATAACAATAGGTATATTATTATATTAGTATTATATTAATTGTTAATGTCTTGGCTTAATGTTAAATGTTGTTTTCCAGCATTATAATCTCATGGTAAAGGAGGAGCCAGTGAGTGACAATGAGTCTGTGGGGACAGATCTGTCCCTTGACTGTATGCTGTGTACAAAAGTGTTCAACAGTGTCAGTGGACTGAAGGTATGTTGTGTAATTTAGAATCATATGTTTGCATAATTGTACTATCCATTTGTAGATTTTTACCGGAATCTATCTAGTAGATGAAAGGTAACAAACAGCTACTTTCACATTTATAATATTACTATTTACACTCACCTAATTCCATTGTTGTACAGGCTCATGTGATTGCGTACCATTCCTACAAGTCGGTGAGACGAAAGGCCGCCAACGAAAAGTCACCGGTGAAGAGGCAAAAACATGAATACGTTTGCGCCACGTGTAGGAGAAGTAAGTGTAAAGTAACATTACATAATTTTTATTACGTTACATCAACCTTGTCTTTACACGACCCCCTGTGATGTTTCCAGGTTTCGCGACGTCCACAGATCTGATGGTCCACGAGACATGTCACAACAAGAGTGTGTGCTACGGCTGCAATGAGAAGTTCGACTCATTCGAGCTGGTGATGCAGCATCGGCTCACCTGCAAGGCGGTCAATAATAGAGAACAAGTGCCTGTCAAGACCTTGGAGGATGTTCGGAGGTGAGTCTATAACAATGATTTCATAACTTAGAACACGCATGCAAGGTCAATACTTTCAGATAAGGTTTTAGTGATTTGATTCTTATAAATGGCTTATGTGATTTTTGATATTTGAAATTTTGAATTGATCTGAAACCCTATCAATTTGCTTTTGACATCAATATTATCTCTTAATTATTTTTGAATTGTTGATGTTATTTATTTTACTTAATGTTTCAGACCGCAACGGTCTTCATCAACTAATGGTGAAAATGCCCCCAGAGATCCCTTGAAGTGTTCTACCTGTGGGGAGAGTTTCACGGATAACTACTATATGAATATTCACATGGAAATTCATCACCCTTCTCCTACCAGTGCCATCATTCAAGAAGAAGAGATGGAAGTTGAGGCTTTAGAGAGTCTCTTCGATGAACGAGCGTGACAGTTTCGATTGCTGCTCGAGCGATTCAATGAGGAAACTTGAGTAGCTATGAAAAAACTATACAAGTGAATGTGACAGTAATATACAATAGACTATTGAAGGGGTGAAGTGTGTTGTGATGAATTGTGAATGAACGTTTACAAATCTTAGTGGTTTAGTGAATGAAATTAAATACTCAAGTTAGTAAATATTTGATTATAAAAGTGATAGTAAGTTGAATTGTATGTGAATTTTGAACATTCAATAGTGTTCTTACGAATTGAATGCTCACACTGGATACATTAAACGTCAAATAAGGAGGTATAGTTCCTGTGATATAGCTTTTGTTAAGTCCCCTTACGTATGGCGTACATACTCCGTAAAGTGAGCTGGGCTTAATAAAGTTAATACAAATGTGATTGACTCTGAACTGTTCATTACATTAATAGCAGAAAGGATTCGAAAACATATTTGTGTCCCAAATAAATGTTTGTTCGAAATATTCCTGAATTTTTGTGAAATATGGCTGATACGAATATAATAAAGATCAACGATAATAGATTTTAAAGTTAATGATCTGTTAGAATTAAGTTGTAAATATGTTCCTTTTGAAAACTGCTCATAAAAACGAGAAGAATGTAATAAAATGAATTTATTCAGTCATACATATTGGTAATGAGTTAGTTTTTACCATCATAGTACTCTAAATTTATATGTATATTTTTGTAACTGTCATAATGTAAACTAAAATGGAATAAGTAAATGCAGTAGTCATCATAAATGAGTTGAAATAATCGTATACATCATAATGATACTTTGAATAGAATGAATTGAGTAATGGAAACTATGTATTACTCCATCATAAAAATGTGTCTTTTTTGAATTCCAATTTTGTCTAAGCGTTAATGAGAAACTTAAAATAAATGGGTTCCATCTTGTAGTCCCAATCTTTAATAAATAAAGTAATATTTGAATGTAAAAATTGCAGATACAGCTCCTATGTTAATTTTTTATCAGTTGTAAATTATAGATTCTATAAGAAATTAGTAAGGGTCATTATTAAATGCTTACATGCCACATTCCGTTACATTCTTGTTTATTTTTTGAGATTAACTGTGTTTGATAGTTGTTGAGCTATTGGTTCCGAAGACAGAATTAACTATTCGAATTTATGTAAAGCAGTCATTTTAAAGGTGAGAAAGTAATGTCTTACCGATTAAGCGAAATATTGCTACTACAGTTACTATTAGTGACACATTATCTCTTTATTTCCACTGAGGGGATTCCTGTTTATAAATAAATAATCATGTGTCTAAAGCAAATGTAACTATGTATGTTAAATTGTAGAATACTTTGTTAGCTTCTGGTTGACTGAATTGTACTAAGTAGTTATAATATTATATTCTGATGTCTTATCCTGTAGATGATTCAATTGAATTGTTTTCTATTTCTGTAAATAAATGTTCTTACTACTGTCTAATGTTTTTGAATTTAAGAACAAAAAAAGTGCAATTAAAATATCGTAAAACGGGACTAATGTGGCGACGCTTGTCGCTATCGTATTGGCTGATTACAGAACTAGGTAGCTATCGGGTAACTAAAATAAAATACATTGTATTTCAAACAATTTTAATAATTTCATTATTTAATACAATACAACAGTGCGGTGTTTTTTGCACACGAAGCTAAGAAATCAATTATGTCCATAGTCAATGTTATAAAACGTGATTTAAAATGTTCGTCAAAAGCCATGATCTAACGTCCTAAAAAGGTACAAGATTGATATTTTGAAAGAATTGTGGACATTTTACAAACAACACTCACTCACATTCACAGCCAAAATTATCATTTAGGTACTTTTTTAATGTGCAATAGTTATACATAGTCATAAATGCATAATTGAATACAATAAATACACAATGACATACATCTTAAACTGTTTAATATAACATAATATATAAATAATAAAATAAATTCCAGGAATGTCGAAGAACAAAACCCATTTAATAATTTCACTTCATTAGTAGATTAAAAGAGAAACTGATTTAAACAGAAAATTTTAAAATACTGCCCAGTAAGTAGGTACAATAAACTGTATTTCATACATAAAAAAATACTGTTAGGAATCTAATTCCTGTTCAATTCGTTAAGAATTCTTAAGATGTACAGGAAAAGGTTAAGAATGTCCATGTAGAGGTTGATGGTAGCCAAGATGTACTCTTCAGGTGAGAGAGTGGTCATCATTTGTTGGGTGTCGAACACTAGGAACAGGCTGAAGAAGACTGCACCTACGATGGAGAGGGCTAATTCAAAGGCAGAGCTCTGAAGGAATATCTGGATTATCCCGCCAACTATGAGCACGCTGAGACCTGCCACAAGTCTGGATAAAAAAAAAAGTTTCATTAAGATTTTTTTATATTTAATAATTAGAAGAATTACCAATATACATTTCCATTTCGTTGGTAAACATATTATTGAATCGACATTTCTCCAGACATTTTTATTCATATCCACTTGTTTAAAAACATGTCTATGTTTAGTAATTTTATTTCAGTCATTTAAGTCATTTTATATTTTCAAGCATACCCTCAATGAAATCATTAAAATAGTTCTACTATTTACCGCTAGAGGCGCTGAGCGCGAGGCGTCATGACGTCTGTATTTAATGTTAACTGTCAAATTGTAAAAGGTAACTTACCCATAACCAATGAAAGAGAAGTCTCGTTTGGTGTTGAGCGTGAACAGTGTGAGTGCAAACACCACAGTGAAGGTAAGGGCCAGCGCTTGCAGCACCACAAACGTGTTGTAGTAGGATACTACGACGCCAATTGTATATGCTTGGATCACCGTCTGTTAAAGATATTGTTATGTCAAAATTATTATGACGAAAATAAACTATTCTGCAATCAATTTTACTGTAAGAAATTTGCAACAAGATATTTGTATTATATATTTTATAAAACATGTGCAGAGGAGTTTCTTTCCACATCTTCTCCATTTCAAAGCAGCTTCAAGAAAGAGGATAGATTAAAAAAAATTAATGCGAATTTTGAAACCTACACATATAAATTATTTTGTATTTTTTACTGTCAACAAACTGTCCAAGACACAATGTAAAATTAACATTGTTTACTTACAAAAGCAGCAAGGAGATACAAGTTGGCAGGGTGGTCCCGTCTCTTTGCAATGAGTGCGAAAAGTGTCCCCATACTCAGAATGAATGCTATAAATACCATCCAGTCACTGAAATAAAAATAAAAAAATTATTTAAGAATGCAATACTGACCTATCCCAATAACATTACTATTCACATTGGAACACTCTTTTCTCAAATGGTTTTCTAGTCACATACTGCAATATGATTTCAGGATCGTTTCCCAGCTATGTTTATCATTTAAGAGACAATTACAGGGGTAAGAGTATTAAGAAGTTTGGCAATGTTGAAACTGTTATCTATCTAGCACATAACTCCATAGTAACTGTTAATTTAAACTTACTTTGAGTGTATAAAAGCTTGCACTGGTTTCACCAGTAGAAACACACCAGCAATGGTAAGGGTTGCCAGTAACTGCACAGTGAGTAGTCCATACACCTTCCTGATAAAGGCGAGACGGATCTCCTTGCCTGCATTCATGACATTGTTGCGGTATGCGAAATCCTCCTAGAATATAAATACATATGTATAACTTTGAGAAAAACATGAAATTGTATTTATTTAATGTTTATTAGCTTAGCTAATGATATAACGAGTTTGTCTATAGAGACTTTAGGAAGTTTTATTGTAACATTTTTGTTTATTTTTAAATTACATTTGATGTTATTAATTTTTAATTTTGACGTTCATAAGGAGTGTGCTATTGGTTCCTAAGACAAAATGGGTGATTTGAATCATATAATTTTCTCTCTTTTACAAACAATCCCATTTGATAGTGAGTATGTAAAATTGTGTAATATTTTGTACTTTCAAAAAGAGACAGGAAAGATGATTAGCTAAATGGCTTGAGTATATTTTGCAGAGAATCAATTTATAAACAATCCCTTAAAATAAATAAACATTTATTAGAGTAACATTTATTAAAATAAACAATTATTAGGGTTGGCAGGCAAGATTGGTGTGTTGTGAAGGATTTATAGTTCCTTACGCTTCTTAAACAGATTTTATAGCAAGCTAGAGGAAAAATGTGTTTATTCCATTTATTTTAAAGATGTCTCAAGGCACTCTTTATGTTTTCCCTAACACTGTAACACCTAGAATACAATAAAATGTAAGGCACATTATCAACATCACAAGTGTTTAAATTACTATGCTCTGTGCTATCATTTACAAATACACGATTCCCAGCTGTATAGTGTGTCATCAGTTGCAAATTACAATCTTATCACTATAGGATTAAAGTCTTTAATATCACCTGATATTTGATAGGGCTGTCATCTGTGATTTTCTAAATTGTTCCTATTGAATAGGGTGGCCTGGGAGCATTCTGATAGCATACTTTAAGTGTATGGTAAAATCTAATGTTAAAAAATTATTTGTAAAAAAAAGTACAAGACAACAAGCTAGTTGTTTATTATAACATTTTCCTGTAAAAATATTCTTTACAGACCAGAAAAACTATTACATAAAAATGACTGCAGGTTTTTAATGTTTTGTCTGATATGAAGGTAGCCTTATCAAGCAGTGTTTGTTTAATATTATGGGCACAATATTGTAAACATCTGTGAAACTGTCTATTTTACTTTCATATTACTATTGTTTGGTTGCCTCAATCTAGTTGTACTCATAATTATTACACAGCACTACTTCCATATTTATCGTCACGTAGCGAGTTTAGTAATATTACAATTTTATTAGACGAATAAAACTACTCCAAGAATTATTGGAAGATAAGATGTAACAGATAATCTTTTTGAATTTGAATCTGCGATTTCCGTGAAATCAATTTGTTGGACCGATAACATTGTAATGTTTGGTTTGTGACGAATTTAATAAGAACATTCACAAAACAAATTCGAAGGTCTTTATTACCTCGATCGATTCTTTGCCTCCTAACTCGCAGTCTTCTTGAGCGTACATCAGAGGTATTGACGCCATTTTAATGTAACACTACTTATTATTGGAAGTAAATTAAGAAATTAGTGTTTAATTTTAACAATAATAATTGTTTTCACACTTTTCACTGCTTTTCTGGTGTTGGTGACGTATTGTATTTTTCACTTTTCTTGATTGACTGTCCTTTTCTTTCAAATTGTATTGGCAATTTGGCAAAGCAGCTGACGTGATTGTCAATCTGTCACCAGTGACAGTCACTGTCAATCTATATTAGAACTACAGAGTAAATAAACCAAATTAACTTAGTCGGAACATAGATATAATACGTTCTATGCTCTATGAAAACAATTACATCGGCATAGAATATAGGAAAAATCTATGGGCATAAGGTTTTACCGAATCTTATATTGGGTTTGTAAGTAAGTAATTGCGGTATTTTTATAATATTTCTCTTTCTTAGGCGAAATCCGCAATCATCTGTCATCTCACGATAAGATTGTATGCT
>LGAG01000090.1:300258-318788 GCA_001278395.1 Lerema accius
AATATACTTTATTTTTAATACTTTAAGGATTTATACTGGTATTTTTTATAACAAGAAGTAATTAAAGAAACGAGACGAAATGAGATCCGCCGAAATAAAAAAAAAAATATAGCTATGTCATTTTCAAACAAAGACAAAATTGACACCTCACATGTTCAAATCCGTCAATTCGCTTAGGTTGTAGAGCATGTCAAAGAAAAAACATACATACATACGCACGAAAAAAATAGTATTGAGGTATTAATCTAGAACCAACGTATAATTTACTAGTTAAATTTTATTCAAAAGTTAGAACTACAAACGTTTGAATAATTTTTTGGTATCAAATTCTTTACCGAAAACACTGTGTACCTTAATAATCATTAATCACCTTTTAACCGATTTTTCTTTTGCGTCGTTTGTAAACAAGTCCTCCGTATTTTTATTGTGAAGGACAATAACTGTAACTAGTTTAATATTTAAAGAGGGTTATTATTTATTGATTTCTTGCTTCAACATAACAGGTGTCTTCAAAGCCCCTTGCTTCATTTAAAATGTATGAGCGTGAAACGCGTGATTATCTGACTTTATAATCGTTTATGTACTAAGCTTCGTGTCTATATGTTTGGTTTCTTAACTTAACTCAAAATCAGTTTTTGCTTTTAAATTTATTTGTAGCATAACGATAAATTTCATGCTAGTTACATATGGAAAACAGAAAAACGGTCCGCATTCGCGTTTCTAAATAACAAATCAAGCGATGTTATTACAAAACGCTTCTTCACGCTTCGTTTCACTGTCTATTTGACACAGGCTATAATATAACTCGTTATAAAATAAAATCTTTAAAAACTTGATAATAAACCTAAGTGTATTGGAAGATTGAAGATAGAGCAATATATAATGTCCTCGTCCAACGACACTATCAGCAGTGGATCAGTAGTGAGATCAATGTGTTTTGTAGCTGGCGAGATGCCAAGTACTAGTGAAAAGCTCAGGCCAGGCAATTTACTATAGTCAACCGTTAATTACTGCACTCATTGTATCCCTGATCACCTAATTAACGCGCATTAGAAAATAACAAGGCCTCTAAAAGTGGTAAAGATATTACAGTTAAGTATTATTTTTAACACGTTAGCTTAAAATAATACGTATCAAAAAAAATACAGACGAATTGAGAACCTCCTCCTTTTCTTTGAAGTCGGTTAAAAATCGGTCTACTTTTATAACAGCGGCAATGCCTCAAACAGACACGCAGCCACATATTATAGCTAAAAACCATCTCGTCACATCAAGAAGTTAAACAAGACGACCAATTAATATTGATTTTACCTAAAATATATCTCTTAATCTGCCTTGAAATCGAATTAGTAATTAATTTCGCCCCTGAGCGGGAGCGCCATCGCGGCAGTCTTAGGGCCGGCTGGGTGTGGTTAAATATCACAATATTAAGAGATCAGTGTCAATATTGTCTTATTAAATCTCTTACAAACTGCTCTTACCATAACTTTTACAAGCAATTAGTTTAAATACTGAACTGAAACATCCACTGAAATATCACTCTTTAAAAAATATGAAATGCAAATAAAGTAGTGAGTAACAGCTACAATACATTATTATTATACTCGTAGAAATAAAAATACCTTTTGTTTAATAACCTTAACCTTAAAACATTTCTCATGGAGGGTTATTTAGTTTAACATGACGTCACGTAGCTTATAAGTAACAGACGAATAGATGATACCTCCTTTAAACGATACCTCTTCTGTACAACCATGTTACGTAGTTCATATGTTAGGAGAGAACAGATACATAATCCTACATCCATACCGCTCGAAATCGTGACCTGACGTAGTCTGCTGAAAAGGAACTTTGTTTCAACCAATTTCTGCAGACACCTGTTTCTTTCTCATCTTTTTAAGCTCAGAATTACCTTGTTTTAAAGCTCTTCAAGATCTTAAGCTACTTGAATCGTCTCTCAAGCACGTTGAAACGTCTCTTCGTTAAGTTGGACGATCAAATTGGATTCAGCTTATTGGCACAGTAAATTGCTTTTGAAATTATTTTTATAGATACGTAGTATAATAATTATAACATACTATGGAATCTTATAGTTAGTCTACTAAGGACATTTTTTGTGGCAATCTTAACACATATTCTGCTACAAAAGTCTCTCTGTTAACGACGGTAAAACCGTACTTGATAGAACAATCTATTAGTTTCCATTTAGAAGCCTGTATCAAATAATATTTATTGTATACAAAGAAATTTTGTCAAAGCACCGCTCGGTGTATTTCCACCAATCAACACGACTTAGCTACGTTCGTCCATAGTTCGATTTTCATGTCATTTCTACCACGTTGTAAACTTTAGAACAAACTTCTTACATCGCTGTTCCCACTTTTCTCTGACTTGGATATTATATTGCGGGATACTCATATTGCGAGAGGAGACTAGACCCCAGCCGCGGGATATTTATGAGTAATAATGATGATGATATTATATAAAGTATCAGCTAATACGTACAAAAACAATGCCGTTTCTAGTTAGTTATAGCTCTGTAGCAGCTTCGGCAAAAGAAACTTGACCTTTCGGTATTCGTGAGCCAGCACAATATATCATTCGGTTGAACGAGTACCTACCTGCCAGGTATCTGCCTATGCGATTACTTTTAGTTTTGTTAAGTCGATTTCGTTGATGTTTATTTGTTTTTATACGGAGTTCGTAATTATTTAGTTTGGTTTGTAATAATAGGTGAATTTATTTGAATTAATATTGGTCATGGTAATATTTTTAATGATCATTTCCCTCACCTCCTCATCCCCTTTTCATAAACTACTAAGAAAAAAGTCAAAATAAAAGTTCAAAGTTTAAAGAAAACTTTTACATTAATTGGTATCAGATAATTAGGTAATAGGTAAAACAAAAATAACATAGGTTTTTATAAAAAGTTTAAAATAAACAATTAAATAAATAGGAAAATCATATATCTTTAAAAATCCACACCACACAATTTCAACAACCCTGATTTTCCTTTTAATATCGCTGTTCGAGTAATTATTCAAGTTGTGGTAAACTTACCAACAAAAGTGTTAATTACAAAATATATTTTCTCTGGACTCTTCAAAATTCGCTACAGATATTTCCGCACCAAAACTGCTGTAGTATTTCACTTCATTACCTGTTTAGTTAACCGAAAAACCTGTGTATAAAATGCAATCCATTAACACTAAATACTGTTTTGGGGTCTAAATGAATCGCATGGCTCGATGCCGCAATTCGCCGCACTGCGGTACATACGAGCACTCCGGCATTAAGATTCGTTGTATGGACACTGGTCGCGACTGTACTTTAAACGCCCTCGGAATTGACTGAGCGGTACTTATATCGTATGATTGATGCGTTGACGGTTTCGGCAAACAAGCGATGTTCGCTACTGTATTTGAGGAACCAGCGATCATTAAACGTTGAAAAGTGTGATGTGAATAGAATGAAAGGAAGAATTCATATTATGTACTTACTCTAGAAGACTTGGCAGACATTCCGCAGTATTTAGACTCTTATAGTTTCGTTCATCTAATAGTTTTTTATATCACGTACTTCCGACCTTAATTTTTTTGGACCTTTAGTAAATGTTTATCATATCGGATAGCTTTTGCTATGACTTCGTTTTAATAACTGTCGGTTTAGCTAGTCCCTTGAATTATCGACAGCACCACCTATCGGGTCTTAAACCAGTACTTAAATATACCATAAAATGTTTATTTAAATCGGTCCACCCGTTAAGGAGAAGTTCAGTGACAAATATACGCACGTAAAGCTATATTATATTTCTTGTAATGATGCGTACTTTAAATCATGAAACAATAAAGGTCTGCGCACATTGGAAAAACTCGACGCCAGCTCCACTCCAACGCATCCGATCTTATGAAGTAGAAAATCTTTTAAATATGAACTTCATAACACTAAAACTTTAGAAGTCCTTAGTAATCAGGGAAAATCCATTTCTTGGACCCATGAGACATTTCTCCAATGAACTGAAACCTATTTAAACCTATTGAATTACTACGAAATCAATTCCGCTCTTAATACTCAAATACCTTCAACAGCTTTCTTCTTTAGCCGTTATACTCGTACTTTCAGATTTGTAGAAGACATAATAATTTTTTTCTGTCATTCTCCTGCCCAAATTTGCATAGCACCTAACTTTGGTTAATTGATCTATTTGTCTAGTGATTTATTAGATCGGATCCACGCGGGGTAACATCTTTATGGCCGGGTACAAGCGGATCACGAGCGATGCCGCAACCCGCCGCACTGCGGAACACGTGAACACATCGCAGTAACTGGACACTGTGCGCGACTGTACTCCTATACAATTTGAAGTTACATTAAATTACAATACATTATCTATGTTTAGCGCGACTGTACTCCTATTAAATTTGAATTTACAAACTATCTATGACTATACATTATTTAATGCATGATGATAATGCAGGCACGTATGAGTTTAGATTTGTCATAGTCAAAGTTTATTCAGGGAAGAAGTGCAGAACACATACAGACATATACACAGACATTTCATGTACTAGTCAGACAGTTGACGTTATTATTGACATCTGCCAACCAGGATTATGTTTATTGTTTGACCAAATGGGTTATGCTCGAACTTAGTTCGCAAAACGGTCCTCTTATACTATAAGACTGACTGAGAAATAAAGCCATTATGCTTATTAATTGAATTCCTATATCTATCTGCCACAATAATTTTGACTATATTTTAATAAATTATAAATTGTATGTGTGGTCCAATGTCGACGCCGATGTATACGAGTAGCTTGAAGCAGTCGCTTCATAGAATCGCGCACGTCCACTGCTTCAAGTCGAAGTTAGAATAGTCTGGTAGTCTAGAATTACTCAGTAAGGTTAATTCTAGTAATTTGAGCGAATTGTTAATGCCACGGTTACCTGAAGTTTATAGTAGCGTTAACAGACCTTAGGGGATTCCCCTGTTATGTTTAAAGGTCCCGAAGCGTCGATAACTATCTGCACGTTGCTCTGTAGTTCATGTTGTTATGATTTTTAAATTATAAATTAGAGGTTTTGTCTTGTCTTATGTTAATAGATTTGTTTAAGTTAAATAACAATCTTTATACAATTTTATTACTGCGTGTGAATTGTCAGTCGAAAATTATAGTTTTTTGATTTTATTATGTAGTTATGTAACATTGATTCTTACAGTATGAATAAACTTAGTATTTTATTTGCAGTTTTAACATTTTGATACAATAAAAATTGAAGGATTATATTGAGCCGAGCAGAAAAAAGGAACCTCAAATTTAAACTAATGCATTGACAAAACAAAAAAAAAAATTGGTACCTACTTAAGAAGCTCTGTGAAATTATAAAGATAATTTACTATCTTGTTATGTTCCTTTTTGCCTTTTGTTCAGTTAGAATTTCACCTAGGTTAATAACTGATTGTTTAAACTATTTGTTAGGTAAATAACCCTAATGAAACAACATTGTTAATAAACATTTGCCACGCATACATCATCGCATTGTATGCTCTTATAACATCTGCATACATCACATTCGAATCGTACGAATTGAAATACAAATTACTTTATTATGTTCTCTATTTATTTGTGTAGAGCAGGATTTCTCAACTTCAGGTTAATGTACTCGACTCTACTAAGTTGTTAGATTGAAATACTGAAATACTCTTCATTAGTAAAATAAAGCCTGCTTAAACAAAATCAGTATTTGAAAGAGTTAGATCAGACTCTAGACTAGAGTCTAGCAGCAACTGATATTTCGGACGCATTTTATGTGATAAAGTACCTGATAAGTAAATGTGTTTTTTCATACATGTAAGTTTGTAGAGACAGACTATCAGATGTTTTAATTTTACAAGAAGTCCATTAAGAAAAGGTTACGAAACCCTGATCTAGAGACATCAGAGGTCGATGCCTTATATGTTGTAATGCAGACATTCCGTGCTGTGAGCTTTCAGAACTTAAACTGTTGTATTCAACAATGTTAAGTGATCTTGCTAGCTCGCGAATTTACTCGTATAAGCTTATTGAATGAAATTCATAAATTATACTTGAGTGTATTTAATTAGTTGCTGTACTAGTGAAATTTATTAGTTGCCGAAGTAGTGAAATACGCTAGTTGTCGAAGTACTGAAATTCATTAGTTGCCGAAGCAGTGTTTATTAATTTCCGAAGTAGTTTCTTAGTTATTGAACTGAATACAGCGCTTATGTTATAATAGAAAGGAATTGGGTAAAGTACACTTATTTTTCTATCGTTTTAGAAACAAACAAATGGGAAAAGAACCATATCTTATATTCCATAATTATAAAATAGGCAGCACATTTTATGAAAACTTAATAAAAACAAGTAAAAAAGAAAGATTTATTCTTAGGCTTTACTTTATCATACTTGGTAGATTTTTGTACATATCTACACTTACTCCAACCTAGCCTTAATATCCGAATCTTATAGATCCCTAAAAATTAATAACTATTGCCAGACCTGTTATCACGATACTAATCCATCAAACTTCACCTACCATATGTTTCGACAGTTAATATTGAAAGTACAATGGTGGCTCGGAATATGAATTAAGTGATTGTGAGTGATGGATGGAGACAGGCTTGATAAATGAGTCGGATTTGATCGAGCCAGGCTTGGGGTTTGTGTACCAATATATTGGTGTAAACACCAATATATCGTAAGGTTTAATGTCTTTTACCCGACTATGAATGACTATGTTTTTCGAGAATAGTATGCATGTATGTTACATTTCATTGGCGCGCTCTACAACCCAAACGATGTGACTTATTTCAACGTAGGATACCATTGGATTTGTCTCGAATGTAAGTGACAATATTTAGCAGTCGGTAATTTTATTTTTCTAATATGAGTACCTAATTAAAATTCGATTAAGTTGTTACGATATCAAAACTTTGAAACGGAATTCAAATCTCTCGGATTTATAGCTCAATTATAACTATTTACTATACATATTAAACATGCAATTCGGATTTACGAAACACGTATATCTGGTATACGGATCAGTATTCGTCATCACTAGCACAACACGCATTACGCATTCGCATAGTCGTATGAGTGGCACAGATCTGCCAGCAGTCAGTCATAAAGATGTCACTTACTGCCGGACGTCCTGTGGGGAGTGGGTTCGAAGCCGGTGCCAAATTGTTATGATGATTGTTTTATTGTGATACGTGATCGCGAAACGGCGTGTTACTACCGCCAAAATGGCGTTCGGGAATCGAATCGACAGCGACAGCGCACGGTTGAGCGGTAGCGTAAATTAGAACTAATCGCGATTGGTTTAGTAGTTATTGAATTCTATAAACCGATTGAAGAAACTTTATCTTCGTTATAAACCCAGCGTTGGGAGAGCTGTAGATTATGAGATATTGTTTCGTTACTGTACGCTTAATAGTTAGTCTGAGAGAGTAAAAAAACCTTATTAAAAAAACTATCAACAAATCTTACCATGTTCCATTCAACGCTATTCCCATAGGAACTGTTCTTATGAAATTCAAAAGACTTTTTCGCAATGAATAAAATGGACAGAGGTTACCGTTAATAACTAACCTCTCAAAGGAATTCTCTAAAAATACATTTCATAGGTCTTTTAAGCAAAAGGTTGTATAAAATCTTTGTACAGAAACTTAAAAGGTTTTGGCCTTATAAAGCCTATTAAACATTTCAGTGTTTACCAATGCGTAGTCAGAAATTATAAAATAATAAAGAATTTTTTTTTACTCAATACTATTAAAAGCGTTAAAATTATCTATTTTTTAAAATCCCTCTCATTAAAATGTAAAAAATCTTCAATACACAGATTTGTTCCTATTACATTTTTATTCCGAAGAAGCTAAGCAAATTCCTTAACAATTTAAAGTTGTCAGACTACATTGTTATCACCTAACAAGAGGTAAGTTCCACACGGTTCTAGCAATAAGCTTCGGAAGCACGGAGCGACAAGCGGAAATTGCTCTAACGATTCCAAAGGCTTCACGTTGACGCAGTGACGCGATATAACGAGCCATTTCACTGGCTGGAGCCTTCTTTGAAATGCTAGAGGGTGACTCTTTGATGAAATCAGAAATAGAGTAGTAAACGCCTCTGTTTCGCTTCGAGTACATACAATTGAAAAATGTTTATTCCGAATTTTTAATCGTGAATCAATTGAAATAGATTGAATACTAAATGGTACCACAAGGGAACTATAATAGATTATTAGTAGACATACCTTGTAAATAACAAATAAAATGTTTTTTCAGCACTTAATGAACATTCTCAAAGCGTTACTTAATGATAATAATTTCACTTAACATTTTTACCTGTCTTAATAAACTCTTCGCGAATTCATTTCAGGGTTTTCGTAATACGCTTTTCAAGTAGACACTTTTAGGTTTAAAATGAGAAAAGAAGTTTGTCTTCTACTGGAAATTACGGCTTCAAGACTTTAATTTAAACCTCGGAGCAATTTCTGAAAAAGTTTTAGTCACAATTTGGAAGAATAATCAAGGAAAAGTTACAATTTCTGTTGTTTTCTCTACAATAAAAATGCTGTTGTTTTGATTCATAAAATAAATTATTTTTCACACTACCCTACACGTTACACGAACATGCCTTCGGTCCTTTTGACAGACAGTTGACGTTGACAATGACACTGACATTTGTCTGCCAGAGATAACCAATGTCTTTAATATACAGTTTAACATAATGAGCTATAATCGGATGTCGAAAACCAAGTGATTCTTAGATCATTAAGTATGGCTGTAAAAGTTATCAATTAATTTCGATGATCTCACTTGATGTCCTTAGTAGTTTAAAAAAAAAATAGACATTATATTATGGATTAAAAATCTTGATAAGAACATCTTCCGCTCTAATGTCTCAAAGATGTATTTGAGAGACACGATAAAAAAAAACATCAACAAAAAATCATCCTTTTTCTTCAGTTTTTGAACCGAATACATCAACATTCTAGTTTTGAATAATACCTTCTGTGTTGAAAATAAACGATATTTTCAAAACTTCAAGCTAAGCTGTAAGAGTACAGCGCATGAAATAATCACAACTGCAAATCCTTTGGAGCTCAGTTCGGAACTTTGCTGAGTCATGTCGTCAGGAACTTTCAATAATATGAAGTTGAGGAAACTTCTGGTAATATTGAGTCCAGAGGATTTCAGACTTTGTTCTCCTGAACTTATTCCTTTACGTTGCTTCTAGGAATTGATCCTTTACCGTTATTAGGTATATTATCTTTGAGCACGTCTAGCTAGCTACTATCTTTTTAGTTCTGATAGCTAAAGGACGCGTCGTGTTCTAGCTGGGGACTTAGAAAAAAAATTGTTACAAGACTTTGAAAGGAGGATTTTTTTCGAGTGTATGTATGTATGTCCATTTCTTTGGTACCCTCTTTAATACTTAGTTAAGGGTAATTCAACCTTATTCAACCGTGTTTCTTATTCAACCGTTCGTTGTTACAAGTCATTGAGGGCATATCCATAACATTTTATATTACATAGTGTCGCATCCCGCACACATAACACAAAATTGCCTCGGGGACCGCGTAAAGAAAAGATCGTGTTATAATCAGGGTTGTCACACTTAACGTCTGAAAAAGATTTAGTAGTATTAAGACGTAAAATAAATTTTCATAGCATTCCTTTTCCACTTTAAATCAAATCTATGTAATAAAATTTATTACTTTGAGTATCTTTTTCATGATGTAATCTGAGATGCGAGCAGGCTAGTCACAAGATGGTAAGTGGTCACTTGTTATGATGACAATGGAATCAATCTAAAAATTGGTTACTTCCTTAAAGTTGGCACCACCTACAGCAAATCCAATTATAGTCCTAAACCAACTTCGTTCACCCTGAATACATCACAAAATATTTATTAAAATCGATCTAGCTTTTTAGGACTCATTTTTTTTTTATCTTTATTTATTAACGAGTATTGTCACTGGGTGACCACGCCACTCCTGTAATTATACCAAAAATATTTAAAATTACTTACATCTAATTAATAACTAATTATTGCAGTTCTATTTAATGACGAACATTATCAAGCATAAAAGCTTTGCCTCCTCGGAGCATGGAGAGGACATGCAAACTTCTGTGCTCATTTTATTGCCCACTATTAACTGTCGGCGCTCTGCTGGGTTCCGGTCACATTCCATCAACACATGTTGCATTATCATCTTGTACGTCAGGATTTCAAGTATAATGATTTGGCAACCCTTATAATAATACGTATCAAAGTAATTTTCTGCGACCCAAGTTCATGACCTTGAGGTTAGAAGGTCAAGGAGAATGCTGTTTTCATATATCAGAGCCATCAGACTCCATGTGACGCCTTTATTCGTTCACCCACTAGCCCCATTTCGGATTATGTCTTCGATGTAAGTAAAGGTACGATTTCGCTGAACGCATCATGCGACAACGCGATTTTCGACGCGACAATATACTATTTTTTTCTGGATACGTTTGTGTGGGCCTTATTCTTACAGTCGATTGCAACTGTAGGCTATTGCCATGCAACAAGTGCAGTCGCATGTCGGAATCGGTTTCACATTTATAGGGTATTCAACTTTTGGATCTCTTTAAGATAATGCAGAAACATACGAGTCTGAGATTTATCATAGTTAAAATTGAAGCTTAGAAACAGTAGACAAAGGTACCTAAATGTTTATAATCTATGTGTTCTAGTTGTTTGTAGTCTATAATTTGACACGATGAGTTATGGTCAAATTCCAAACAAAGTCTGTAATGTAAATGACTACAGTCTGTCGAATGCCGCGCCTCGTGAAATCACAGCTTTTCTGTCAATAGCAGGTACCTATGTGGGTCAGCTTTTTCTGTACTTAAAGAAATGAAGAAATGTAACTTTACTAAATCACTATTTTTATTATCTAAGAGAGTGCTTGATATTTAACGTTACTAAGAGAGTGTATTGAAAAAATCCATTACATTATTACGGAAAGTGGAAATTATTGTACTTCATCCCATTTAAACTTTTGTAACTATGATGTGGCTAAATGTTAACATAGTTTAAGCTAGTTAAATAAATATAAGCATTTAAACAAGTTAATCAATAATAGAAAAACAAAAATATAACTGATTTTACGGGCTATAAGATTTTACTCCCCTAATGAAACCAAATCCAATGGCAATTCATAGGTTAAAATCCGTTAAAGCGTGCCAAAGGAACTAAAAACATACATGTATGTACAGTATGTACATGTATGTAGGTATGTACCTACCTACGCTCGGAAAATATTACTTTCTCTCTGGTGCCGTGGAGTAATAACAAAATACAATTGTAGGTATATTAAGATGAAAATATATTTCAAGTTTCTATAAAAAATACTTTTTTAAACCAGGTCGACGGGAATTTGTGGCATATTTCTAGGTTTGAATCGAGAAGTTGAACTAGTTTCGTAAACAACTTTTGTCCCTTTATTTGTTTGTTAAGAATTTAGTTTGTTGTTCGACCCGGGTGACCTGTTGTTTGGACTTTGGCATAAGTAGGTTACGTAAATAGTAATACACTTCTGGACATCAGAATTGCGCCACCATGCATTATTAACAGCTTCAATTATTAAAGTTCACATATTTTGGGCATTTAAACATGAAAAGGCAGAGTAGGTAACTTGATTTAGATGTCCACGGGTGTTTCTGGATTTTTTTATGCCTAAAATAGGAAATATGTTAGCTTAAGTGGCTCGGTTATAGTGCTCGAGAAGTCTTTTAGCAATAAGTCCATTTGTTGCAGCTCATAAGGTTTATTTATCAAATGGTAATTTTAGTTATTTATGAGAAGGAATTGAAATCTAGTATTTAATCTGCATTCCACGTGGAATACCAAGTTCAAAAGAAAATGTAGGTCTCTAATCCATTGTTTCGTAATTTTCAGTAACCTTTTTGAAGTTGGTTTATTTATGAAAATTATATTTAATAAGCATCAAAATTATTTTAATATACTTTGCGACATTAATTTATAAGCATCGCAGGTTTTCAAGAAGAAAATTTTGCGAAAACAGCGCGAGCTTGTCGGAATAATCCTCTGGGTGCGATTCGTTTGTCTTCTCTTCCTTAATTCTTACTTTATTTAGTTGAGCTGTATTTATCTTAATGAAAGCCAGCCGGGTTCTTAGTATTTGAGTTATACGTACCTACAGGTAAATGCAAATATACTATTACAACAGTAGTCCGCATATTATATTTATGCTGAATAGTTTTCAAGTTATGATGTAAATTATTGACGTGAATACGTCCTTAAAGATACCATACGGGGGCCGTCCTAAAACCTAATAATAAAATCGGGGATACAGTTCGGCGTTGTAGTTTCGAATCTATCGTCTACATCCAAGTTTAAAAAAAAGACTGGATAGCTAGAGGACCAAAGAATTAATTACAATTATTAAGAGGAGTGAAAAATCACGTGCGGTAAAGGAGGAAACGCCACCATTATGAGGTTATTTTACAACGTAAATACATCATTAAAAATATTTTACGTAAAAAAAAACTTGTAACATAAACGTATTCACGTACAACATACATCCGCGTCCATGATAAAACTACAACCATTTTTTAACAGTTTTTAAGCTCTATCAAAACTTGCATTTTTTCTTTAGAGCAATTACGTTTTCTTACGTCGTTGTCTTTAAATTACCTCTTCAGAGTTAGTTTAAAACATATTTAATGCATAAAACAACAGTATTATACCGAGCTTCGAATAGAGCCTTGAAGTTTTTAAGCTCCTAAACTTTTACAACCACGCTGAGTTTACTACTAAGAGTACTTAAGAGTTTTACTGACGAAGGTAATTTTACTGCGCTTGAGCCATTAAAAATATGGATTAGTTCTACTTGGGATCTGGTACGGAATTTACGATCTTTATAATTACTGACCACAGTAGGTGTTTATATACATATACGGACTTGGACAACGTTTATTAAAGCAGATGGAAGTGTTTAATGACAGAATAAACAAGCCGTTTAAGTGCTGATAGCTCGACGGGTTGCAGCGGTCTTAAGAAATTGACGAAGTTAAGCAAAAGTAAAATAGCCACTGCTAGTAGTAAAATTTCTTGAGTGTTTCCGTGCTTTGGAGGACACGTTAAACGGTAGGAACCGTTTGTTATCGTTAGATGATAGTCGATAAGTCATGTCGGATTCCTTCTGGTGGAACAAAAATTTCTAACACTTTGTTTAGCCACTAACCCCTCTGCTAATCAGCACTGGAACAGCTTGGTGGATTTGTGCTAAGTAGTGGACCATAAAAGAGTTGAGGTCAGATAGCCAGAAAAACCACCATCCTGACGTCTGGGTTGATGCCAATATAGACCTGAGCTATTGGCTTTAAAAATATTGGCGCGCATTTTGAAGTAGGAAATTACCCAACCAATCAAACACTTACGTGCAAGCGAGCTTGCTCTCAAAGCTTCTGATGTTTTTGTGTCAAGTACCACTTACACCACTTTACTGCGAGTAGCGTTTGATCGCTCTCACGATAAAATAGCTCAGTGAGGACGCTTATCGCTTAGGTATAGAATAGTCAAGGGGTGGGATTCACCCTTGGCTAATGGTTTGGGGCTGGTGACCCTGTGGTCTAGGTTATCGAGGTTTTTGGGGTTCCATCACAGAGAGGACTAAAGTTTCCATGTGTTTAGGTTTCTCTGGATTTGTAAGTCTTTATCTATGGAAGTATTAGGGGTATCTGAATATCCCGAAAAAAAGAAATCTTGCCCAAACGCTTTCGGCCTTATTACAAAACGCGTTCTAACTATAGTACAGGTTTAAAAGTCCCTTAAACCTTGGAATGAGCAAAATTCTTATTACAAAACATAGTTTAACGCCAAACCATAGTCTATCTATGGTATTAACTTTAAACCTGCGAGACCCCTAGTTTAACAGTGGTCTAAATCACAAACGTCAAACTTTTTTAGGTTAGTCGATTCTTAGGTTAAGTTTATTTTCGTATTTCTATTTTTGTTTTCTAATATTTTATGTTCCGATGTTGAAATTAGTTGTCGTAATAATTTTTATAGTGGTAAAACAATCAATTAGCTCAATATAACGTGTGATAAGCACCAAGGCATTTACAATAGTAAATAATATATTTTGTATGGCAATAATACAATTATGATGAGACGTTGTTATTCCTACCTTTTTTTGGAAATCCAATTTGCACCTCTCTTTTTCTTTTGTAGATCCATTTTATAACATAATAATATTAATAGTTTCACATCACACAACATCACGAACCAATAGATAAAATCACAGTAGTTACTCGTACCTAATTACAAACACTGTTATACTTATGCTCTTATGAAGCAAAGAACACAATGCTCAATAGTACTTATAATAAATTTCAAAGCTAAGTGGATTTTGTTTAACTTCAATAAGAGAGGTCTTGTTTACATTTTGGGGACTCGTCTCGTATTACGCGCCAGATACCTATGATTACGTTCCTTTACAAGTTATTTGTAACAGAATCTATGAGTGGGTAATAAATATTTGTTTCTAAAAAATAATAACCGTCGAAGTAACAAAAGTCAGTGGAAGAGTCTTTAAACTATATTATTAATCTATTTGCTTAAATTTTTGTGCTCCAAATATGTATTAAAGATAATTTAATATAGGTGTTGTAAAGAAAATAAATATCGTTATGCATAATGGAACGTTTTAATCGAATGAAGAACGAGTGAATGGATGATTTTCGTGTTTATTATGTTGGTACTTACTTGAACCAAGGACTAAACCATGGTACTAAGAAGTCCCCGCTCATTTTACGTTTTGTAATAAACTCAGGTTTAAACTGTGGCACTAAAATTAAACCTAGACTTCTTCGCCCTGGTTTAAACCTACTTTTAGACCGCGTTCTGTAATAAGGCCGTTTGGGTTTGCGAATCTTTATTCTAGCTTCGGCCTGAATTGTGATGACAGCCCTAGAATATGTGGGATATATAGTACCTATGTTAGTTAGTTTTAGGGTTGGCCATGTTCATGTATCCATGCCAATTACACTAATATCCTATATCTACTATTACCAGACATTTAAATAGTTTTATTATATTCATTTGTGATTCCTTGCTAAGTTAGTAAGTTGAGTGACTTTTGTTTGATTGGCAGGTGGCTCGTGGAAGGATGTGAAGTAGTGCGCTGATGCTCGCCCCTCATGCGCTGCAAGGACTGGTCATGGCGTTCCGGAGATAGTGCCAGGTAAAGCGTTTATTACATACATTTAACAATACAACCAGCTTCATACTTACACAGACCAACTCTTTGTTTCTCTTTTTCACAAATTTTTTCTCACTCTCTTTATCAATACTTTCTAGTTTTACGCTAGAATAGTATCTAGGGATTAACAGTGGCAATGGATAGATATATTCCATCATAAATGATGCTCGCGAATTGTTGTAAAGTCGATGCTGATTCTGGGAAGTAAATTGGATGCAAGTAAATAGGCTATTATCTATCTGACACACTGTTAACTGCAATAATTTTCCCTTGTTTCATCTATTACATTAGATATTTAATATTAATATTATTACATTTAAGTCCTTGTCGGTAATACAACTTCATGACATGACATGCTACATGAGTACTTTATCCCGAAATATTGCGAGTGTAGATAATCAAGTCATTTGTATGTGCGGACACGGAACGCGCGTGCCTTGAATTTATGAAGTCGCTATCGATGTATCGCCATAACGGGTTACAACATCGACCTTACCACATCGATTCTATTGTTTTAATCGTAAAAGATTCATCGCAGCGATGCTTCAATTACAGATAGTTGGACGCAAGCAGTGATTGACCTAACCTCAACCCATTAATGACTTCTAACAAGTCTCTTTATGTAAGAAAGCTTAGAATATACCATTACGCTTCAGTGCGGATTGAAAGAGGGGTTAGTGGTCAACCCAAGTTCAGGAAGTTTTCATGCCTTCCGAAGATGAAAGCTCAATGACTATCATTTTAAACTATCAACCAGAATTGGTAGGTTATCGAGCGTTTTAAAGTACGAATGGTCTCAAGATTATTTTTTTACTAAAGCTATACATAGACTGAGTACTTCAAGCAGTCGGTGTTTGAGATTGTATGAACTTGCTTCAAGCTTCAAGCTTCAAGCTGCTTCTATGAAGGTCGCTCCGCCCAAAACTGCTTGAAGCAGAGCTGTCTGGCTTCAAAAACTTTATAAAATAAATACCATAATTATGACTTATCAAACCGTCTTGTATTAACTTTGACAGTAAAAGTAAACTTTTAATTACTACTAGTAATTTATTTGATGGAAAAAACTCTCTTTTCGTACCAAATCAAGGGCTTGGTTTTTTATTGACTATTAATTTCATCGGGAAAATACTTGGAAGTTACCTCGAGGCGTACCGGAAGCGCACCAGTTTAATAAGACCCCTCACTAGTGTGACCATTAGTATGAACCAAACTATAAGAGATAAAATATGTTGCTGAGCTTACAAAACAACTTCGGCCCGGTCCTCATGTTTAGGATAAAAAAATTAAATATGAAATAGATGACACCCGCGGCTTCGCCCACAGAATGGCAGTTAAAAAAATATTGGATTTATCCTAAGTATCCAAACATCTACAATCTTTATTAGGTACTTACTCTATACAACGAAATAAAATTGGAGTGTCTGTTTGTAATATTAAAATAACCGCTTTTTACTAAATGCATACTATACACGGTACACATACCAAAATAACATTTTTTTTTTGTCTGTCTGTTTGATCCGCCTAATCTCTGAAACGGCTGAACCGATTTTGAAGGGACTTTCTCTGGCGGATAGCTGCTGTAGTAAGGAGTAGGTACCTTAGGCTACTTTTTATCTTTGTTTTGGCATAGGTTTACCGAAGCGTAGCGAGGGCGGGTCCACTAGTTTATAATATTAGTAGAATTATCAGAAGTATGTCAAAATATCTAAGTAAGAATTTCGTTCACCTGTTGATAAGGATAGTCATTAAAATATGCAATTTATCACGTATTAGACAACTGTCAGGTATTCCCTGTTAAGATAATAATGTAATCAGTGACTGATGTAGTTTAATTATCAGCAAAATTATAGTCATTATTAGATAATATTGTCAAAGTTTCTTAGTTTTTATTAAAGTTATTTTTATGCGTATCTAATTCTAATCATAATATGTGTATTCTAATATTTATAAGTGAAAGATTCAACTTTAAGCAATACAGGCTCATACATCTTTGGTATGGTTAAAGTTCATGAGAAAAAGAAGTACAGAAAGCTAAATTTTATATTGTGTATGAGTCATAAATACATTTAGTTACAAGTTAGGGAATACAATAAAACGCACACTACCACACTGCATTTGATGCAAATACGCGCCACACACCCAAACGTTAGAAAGAAGTCCCGTATCAATTGTATATCAAAACAGACGATAGCCTAGTGGTTTGAACATTATTATTATTATTGGTCTTCCAAATAGGACTTCCTGGGTTCAAACCCCACGGCACACACCTCTAATTCAAAAAGTTATGTACGTTTTAAATACTTATCACTTGCTACGGTGAAGAAAAACATCGTGAGAAAACCTGCAAACCTGAGAGTCCTCCACAAAGTTCTCAAAGGTGTGTGAAGTCTGATAATCCGCACTAGGCCAGCGTGGTGGACTATGGCCTGTACCCCTCACATAGCGAGAGGTGACTCAAGCCCAGCAGTGGGACAGTTATGGGTTGTGATGGTGATGATAATGATAATGACAGATGGCTTGATATTATCGTGTATTATCTAGGGATATTAAACGAGTCTATAGTCTATTGTGTTACATAATGAGTTACGGTAGCATTTCAACCACAAAAAAGGCCTTTTAATAATGAAATCGTTCCCCGCACTTTACTCCCATTCCATTTTCAGAGCAAGCAGAACATTAAAAACCAATAAATATCTAAACGTCAAATAAATATTCGAGTGTCATTTCTAATGGTAGCGTGCTCAATCTATTTCAGAGGTCTTATTACACTGGTCGGTTGTTCCCTAGCTCGTAATAGGCTCCCGTGAGATATAAAATCGCTCATAAATTTCGTTTTGAGCGCTCGACGTCGTCGGCGTACAATATTGGCGGTGTAATTTGCGGAAAATTTACATCCCGGATGCTTCAACTTATTTCTGAGGTAGCTAGTGGGAAATGTAGTTTATTAGGTGAATAATACTAAAGTTTATAAATTTGATGAAGCATATGGAACAATAGTATGCCAGACCGCGTGTTGTTCAATGTCCTCAGTTCGATTCCCAGTGAGGTAGGAATTGGGATGATGAAGTTAAGTTTACCTATGTTAAACATTTACTAAATGTATGCGAACATTTTTTTAAGTCAGGAGTAGGTATATGACGTGGATAACAAATGGACAAATGAAACTTTAAGAGACAAAATATGTCACAAAACAACGCCTGACCGGTCTTCTAGTTAGATAGTTAGGATTCTATTATTAATCAACTTAA
>LGAG01000090.1:320700-346485 GCA_001278395.1 Lerema accius
TGTTTTGCAACAAATTTTATCTCTTGTTTGGTGGATTCCTTAATTTTCTACATCAGGTACTTCAACTTTTCGTCTACCTTTAGTAATACTGGGCAACCTTTGCTATTACGGAATTTCAAGAGTCCTAACAATTTAATTGGTTCCATGAAGTATCTCGACATCTTCACCATCTGCCGGGTCCAATTGTGGTCCTAAACCATACTGGACCCCTTTTACATACACCACATTTTTAATGAAATCGATCCAGAGGTTTTGGAGGAGTTCAGTGACAAACACGCGTACCTATAAGCCAAACCAACAAAATAAAACTTGGGTTATTTTAAACATCAATAAATGCTTAAGCCGCAGAGCTATTTTAACAGGCTGTAAGGATGAAGTGTTTAATATATCCAAGAGTCAGATTATCTTCAATTTGAAATGGCAATGTGTTCAACGTGACCTTAAAACACGCAAGCCGTGATATCGCGAACTGTCTCGCAGTTGCAAATTTACAATCGCTTTTTTCCTTCGCTTGAAATGCAACTTCGAATAGAATTTTATAAATTCAACGGAATTTCTGGGTCAACTTCATTTGTAATTTTAAATCATTAGAAGTCGTTTCTCTTGCTGTTTTTATTTCAAAAGTCGCCTACTTCATAATTGTTACATTCAAAATAATTCAATTAGATTTTTTTTTAATACGTAGCGTTAATAACCTAAAAACTGATATTAATTTACGTAATTAAAATTTTGGTGATAAGTATCTTGAGAAGAAGTTTAAACTTTTGAGATGAAATGATTATTTATGAAAGATTTTCTCTTATAAAGAGCCCGGTATTTGCGTATTAACTATCAGTCTGAATCTCATTTGTATTTTTCAGCAAAAACATCAATTCACTCGTCCAACTACCTACACCATTAGCTGCTCTTTTGAGGTGACGCACAATTTGCGGGAGCGCTTCAGATCAGCGCTTTTTCCGCTTGATTTGCATAATTAAATCTTCACTAACGTTCCACAGCTCCGCGTTGTAGCGTATAACGAGGAATGATGTGAGCTTAAATTGGTATTCATAAAGGGCTCATTAAGTACAAGAGTAGACGCGTCTTTATCCCGACTTTAAATCGTGATTTTAAGTGATTATCGAACTCAGACCAAAAAGTATATACATTATAGACTCAGTACAAAAAATTGAGGTATTTTTTTTACTTTTTTTTAAGATCAGACTTACAGAGAGAAGATAGTGGAAAAAAACATTGAGCAATTCTATCTCCTGAACTATGCAAAATCGAATAACAGGTGATTTGGTTACTACTTACTGTAAGGCATCAAAATTTTAACTTTGTGCGTCAACTCCCTGGAAACCCTGTTTATTAGATGTACACAATTTAAACGTCATTCGTGTAGCGAGTAAGCTTAGTTAATTGCTATCACTTCACCAAGCACGCCGTTAGACGCTCTCTTGGGGTAAACGCACAAATTGTGGGATCGCTTGAGTTCAGCGCTGTTTCCGCTTGATCTGTATAATTAAATACACATTCATTCCCCTGTTATGTGTCTTTAAAGGAGAATTATTTACGTTGAAGCTTTAATTCTGACCTATCTGAAAAATATATATTACTTGAAGGCCAGGCAGACGTTATATTTTATCTAGTTTGGTTGAATCTTTAGTTTTCCACATCAGGTACTTACAACCTTACATTTTTTAACCGATTTCAAAAAAGAAAGAGGTTATCAATTCTACCTGTATGTATGTAATATTATTGAAACTGCGAATTTTTTACACAGGACTATCTAGAAGGGCTTTCTAAACAAATATACAAATTTTCATAGGTGTATGTAAGTATGTATGTATGTATGTGGGTATGTTTGTTTGTTTGTCCAAGCATAGCTCCGAAACTAGTGATCGGATTTGAACCATTCTTTTTTTATTCGACTACACTTACTCCAAATTAGGGAACAGTATAAATTTTATCCAAATCGGGTCAGTAGTTTCTGAGATATGAAGTAAAACATGTCACGGCATAGCCAAATATTACGAGCTACAGGTATGGTGTCAAAGAGAAAATGTCTTAAAACCCTGGTCAAATTGCAGTGCGCATAAAAAAAATCGAATTTCCAAAAAAAAAAAATTTTTATGCGGTTCAAATGGTCCCAGTTATATGTACCTACGAGTTAGCGTGATATTCAAGGGAAATCTGCTCTAAACCTTGGTCAAATTCTAGGCAGCATATAATTAATCACAAGAGCCATAAAATAATCTTCTTTTTAGTTAAAACTGTAAACTAAAAAGTATAAAATAAAATTATAATTTAAAAAAATTAAACCAATTTCAAAAAAGGTAACTGAAAAGTACGAAATAACGGATTAGGGACATATAATTTCTTTTGAGGTCGGTGGCAATATAGTTATCATAGTAAGACCACACCGACCTCAAAACAAATTCTATGTCCCTAATCCGTTATTTCGTACTTTTCAGTTACCTTTTTTGAAATCGGTTTAATTTTTTTAAATTATAATTTTATTTATACCTTTAGTAGATACATATTACCTAATGAGGAAAACAGAAGGTTTAACCAAACTATGAGAGACAAAATATGTGACAGACCAACGTTTGCCCGGTTTTCTAGTTTTTCTATATAATTCCCAATCACACTGAGCTGTAATCTTATAACGCAAATCCCACACGAACCCGAGCTAACCTCACGATAAGTTCATCGGATCCAATTTCTATTACATCTGTTTGCGAGGCTTCTCATCTAAAAACTCCCATTTTTCCTCTCATGAAATCTGATCCACAATTTCGGCCCGGATATGAATTTCGTATTTATTTTGCAGCTGTGTGGCAGTTTGTCGATGGCGATACTCGATGTTTTCTTTATTTTCGAAGATGTTTATATGGCGTTAGGAGGAATAGATTATAGAGTAGTGAAGTATTTTAATTAACGAGTGTGTCAATATGGAATATACTCTAAACTCTAAATTACGTGCACTATAAATATTGAACACAGCACATTGAAAGATTCTATACTCTGTAGAAGTTTCTAAGTATGAAAGGGTTTGCTACGAATAGGAAGAAAGGTTTTCTTTTTGTAAGAAAGGCACTATACATGCGTTGCTGGTAAGAAATAACGTATTTGCTCAAGTCCTTAGCTAAAACTTTAAGGGTCGTGTGAAGAGATTCGAGTGGCGATGAGAATTATGTGTAAGATAGTAGAGAGTAGGCTAGTAGAGTGAACATTAAATTAAGTACTCGTATACTACAGTCTTCTCGCTATATTATGTTTGTTAGCTCTGAAACTATTACCTACCATCGAATGGCTAGGGAGCAGCAATAACAGGAGTTTGTTGTGTCAACACAAATATACCGCGCGCCGGCCGAACTAATATTTGATTGAACCGCTAAACCCAATAACCTGATGGAATTACGGCCTGTGGGTGTAAGTAAGCTACCATCTTGTTTCTAAGGATTAGACGAATTATATAAGACGTAACATAATTGTCCTGACAAAAGTTTTCCGATTTTAGTAAAGCAAATTGTAGTGTTTTTACCCTATTGTGTAAGGAGGGTGTTGTTTTTCATTCATATTCATGTAATGTACGTGAATTTTTTGGATTCCAAAAAATCTGTACTCTGTCCAAACGGCTTCACGGATATTAGCTTGTACTCGTAAGTTGGTTTTGGATTCGTGTCCATTTCGAGAGTGATAATGGGCTTTAAATATTTCTTTTGGTATCCCTAAACCCCAAAAAAAATTTAGTAGTCGATTTTTTGCGACTCTTTTTAATTGGCAGATATTTTGACAAAATAATTTCACCACCGACATCATTCAACGTTGAAATGTAATTAACTATTACAATGTAATAACGAACAATCGTGACTATTATTTGATAATTGTAATTGTTATTTCATGTATTAGCAATGTAGGTACGGGGTAAAATGTTTGAACAGTAGCAATAACCAATTTGCTTTGTCCGGGCATGCATTAATTACTACCTCTGTTTATCTTGTCATCAAGCCAATGTATTTAATTGCCTGTCGTTAATTGGTGTAACATAATTAACTAGTTTGTGTAGTATTTAGAGTAGATATGATACGAGTACGGTATGTTTTTTGCTTGCTGCAGAAATTTGTCGCAGCTTAAGTGCTTTGTATTGGAATGTTTTTCCTTTAATTGTATCATAATTATTTTTTAATTTATTAGCGTTAAGCTTTCATAGGTGAATGTATATTCATTACAATTCAGTGTTAACAGGGTTTGAACACAAGAATAAAAAAATGTATTATAAATATAAAATGATTACATTGTTTTCAAAGGATGTCCTCGAAACAGAAGCGCTATCGGGAAAACTAAAATAGGTTATGTTACAATATGCAATGCAATCAAACTTTTCCATTCCATCAACTCCAATCGAATAAATTTCCACCCTCGGTTATGAAAGTTAATTCAATGCATTTTAGATTTTAATTTATTTACTTTCATCGGCTTTGTTAGCAATGATTGGTATTATGATTGGTTTCCCGTATTTGAGATTTTTAGTCGAAATTATAAGTACTTATAAGTGACAAATATGTATATTATCTATACCTAACTATAGTTAGGATTTTGTAATCAACTACGAATAATTTTTAGTCTATGTCTGTCTATTCTACCATCCGCAGGGTCGGATTTATCTAAGGGCTTTTTAGGCTTTAGCCGAGGGCCCCGTGCATACAAGAGCCCCCAGGCCCCATTAAAAATTATCATTAAAATCGGTTAAAAAGTTCACTTTACTATTGAAAAATAGATATTTTTATCAGCCATTTTTTACCTGATACTATTAAACTAAATCATTATACAAAACAGCGTCACAAGTAGTATTATTACCCCAGGGCGCCACAAAGTCACAATACGCCCATCCGTGTGGAATGTCAAATGTTTTTTCGAAATATGATGGGTCTGCGAGGCCCATTTATTGATTTCGAAATATTAGCATTAATTTTGTTACAGTTATTATGTTCTTCGCTGAAATTCTTTGGACAATATACTACAATAAACATGAGATATATTAACCTGTTTGGTTTTATAAAGCATTTGTAACTTTCGCAAATACAAAAGTCTTTTTAAAAAAGAGTTTTCAGTTCATTTAAATGTTGTAGTCGCGGTGATATAACTTTAAAATCATACTAGACTACCAGCAGACACTTATGTTCCTATCTAGTCCCTAATGAACTCTAAAAGTAGCTCACATTCTCATTACCAAGTCCCAGCACTCCGTGACGTCACCCTTGACCGGCCCAGTTAAAATAAAATGGGGCGCAAAAAGTTATCTGTAGTCATTAACATACACCGACAAGGGTCAACGTTACCACCAACTAATTGCCCTAAGATTAACTAGCACGATACTAGGTCGCGTCTTTTAATGAAGAATTTAGGTATATAGGACGCGGTAATATAATGGTTGTGTAAGGTGTCTTCTTTTTGGTGCAATACCCCGATATTTGGATCGTAAAGAGGTGATAAGAGCCTCTGCGCGTGGTAAGGCTCGCGTCAAGTTTATAATATCGATATCAACAACTCAACATGACCGCTGTTTTTTGTTTACGTGGTAAGGAGCAACAATTACGAATGAGTGCTAATTATTATCGTAAAGACGATAATGACGTGTGCATTGCAGCGCAGTAAATTTTTCCATTGTTTACTTAGGACGTAAACTATCTATAGTACAAAATATTGCGGGAGACTATTATGGATTACATATTTTTTGGATAAAAATATATATCAAGTATTTTTATATATCACGAACAAACTTGCATGACAAACAAGTAAAGGGGCTACATAAGACGAACTCGAGCGTTTACTTTTAACGACCGCTACGAGCTCTGTCTGCATCTTGAATATATTGCGCTTTGCTAAATGTTTTTCTGCAACTACATATTCTAACGTTTAGGAGAAATATATGTAAAATTACAGAGTTAAGGGACGCTAATACGACCGTATAAATATTGGATTTAGTAGTCAGTTAAGAAGAATGCCACAACAATAGAATCGAGTGAAATCTATTTTGATACTAAGTCCTGTAGGACTTATGTTTATGATGTAAATGTACTTACGTTTGAAGTTAATAAAATTATATTTTTTATAAGTTCTGCTATACTACTTTATAAGAAAAATATCAGTAGCAAGAGTAATAAAAAATAGAAGTACTGAACTTCCTTTGTTATTTGATGTAACGGAAACGTAGAGTAGTATAAAACATGTTTTCAAACAGTAATTTTGAGCTGCAACGATGTATACAGCGTTTAACTAGTATTTCATAATGCAATGAACGCTTTCAGAGTACAGTATTAAACTGTGTTCAGTGTTTCAATAGTACCTACAGTACCCTTCATTGAGAATGTGACAATAGGCTGGTAGTGTATTGTCGACGGGCAATAGAGCAATCACCGACGTAGTCATTTGTCGTGCCTTGTTGCTCTGTTGTATCCACGGAAGGTTTAATTACTCGACGATACAGATATGTGATTGGATACAACGTAATGTATTACTCCTAATTGTAAAGGTAGTGACTGATGTGTGTGAATGTTTCAATGTAAGATTTTAAAGTATTATTTGTTTGTAGTTTTCATAAGATCAACTATTTTACATATTATGATAAATTACGTTTGATCTTATTAAAAATGTGCTTGAATCCACTGAATTGACACCCAAAGTAACAAAGTAACTGTTAATCGGTATAATCATGAATTGAAATTATATTTAAAATTAAAACATATTATTATATGCAATAACAAAATACAACAAAAGAAATATAAGCTGGTTAGTTGGTGTAATTTTATAATTTACTGTATACTTATTGTTTCTCTGGAACGGCGTGATATTTGAAGCTGGAAGCCTGAATAAAATAAAAACTAAAAAAAACCCTATAAAATTCCAGGTGGTGACTGTGGGAGCGCGTGTAGCGGCGGCATGCGCGTGCTGGTGGCGGCACTGGCCGCTCTGCTGGCGCGCGCCGGGGCCAGCCCGCACGAGCACCGCGCTCGGCACCACGCCCCTGACCACGCGGCGCACTCTGCCCCCGCACCCGCACAACCCTACCGCGGACACGGCGAGGCCGTCCGCTACAACCCCGAACTCGATACCATCCAACCCCGCATCGACGAACACGAAACTTCCTCCAAACGGGCTAAATATGCCGACGATAGCGAACCCATCAAACGAATCAACGATGATCGCATCTACTCCAACCACGAACGGGAGGAACTCATGGCCGACGAACCACAATACGGACCCGACGATGAAGATCCGTTAATAGTTCGGACGAGAAAGGGAAGAGTTCGAGGCATTACTCTCACCGCGGCGACCGGCAAGCAGGTCGATGCGTGGTTTGGCATACCTTATGCCCAAAAGCCCTTAGGAGATCTCCGATTCAGACACCCGAGACCGGTCGAGAGTTGGGGTGATGAAATACTAAATGCAACGACACTGCCACATTCATGCGTCCAAATTGTAGATACCGTGTTTGGAGATTTCCCCGGTGCGATGATGTGGAATCCTAACACGGACATGCAGGAAGACTGTCTCTATATTAATATCGTGACGCCGAAACCACGTCCTAAAAATGCAGCTGTAATGCTGTGGGTATTCGGCGGCGGATTTTACTCTGGAACTGCTACCTTGGATGTTTACGATCCTAAAATTCTAGTATCTGAAGAAAAAATCGTTTATGTTTCGATGCAGTACAGAGTTGCTTCTCTTGGATTCCTCTTCTTTGATACTCCAGATGTTCCAGGAAATGCTGGCTTGTTTGATCAAATTATGGCACTGCAATGGGTTAAGGACAATATAGGATATTTTGGTGGAAATCCTCACAATATTACATTATTCGGAGAATCAGCTGGTGCTGTTTCTGTATCTTTACATTTGTTATCCCCTCTTTCAAGAAATTTGTTTTCCCAAGCTATTATGCAATCTGGCGCTGCAACTGCTCCCTGGGCTATAATATCTCGAGAAGAAAGCATTTTACGAGGTATGCGTCTTGCGGAAGCTGTGCACTGTCCAAAATCCAAAACTGATATGGGGCCTATGATTGATTGTCTAAGAAAGAAAAGCGCTGACGAATTAGTGAACAACGAGTGGGGGACACTAGGCATATGTGAATTCCCCTTCGTACCTATTATAGACGGATCATTTTTAGATGAAATGCCTATGAGATCATTGGCTCACCAGAATTTCAAGAAGACTAATATTCTTATGGGATCAAATACTGAAGAGGGCTACTATTTTATTTTATACTATCTCACAGAACTATTTCCTAAGGAGGAAAATGTGGGTATCACTAGAGAGCAGTACTTACAGGCAGTGAGAGAACTTAATCCTTACGTGAATGACGTAGCTCGCCAGGCAATTGTGTATGAGTATACAGATTGGCTGAATCCAGAGGATCCTGTGAAAAATCGGAATGCTTTGGATAAAATGGTTGGAGATTATCATTTCACTTGCGGTGTCAATGAGTTTGCGCATCGTTATGCCGAGACTGGAAATAATGTGTTTACATATTACTACAAGCATCGTAGTAAGAATAATCCCTGGCCATCTTGGACGGGAGTGATGCATGCGGATGAGATAAACTATGTGTTTGGTGAACCACTGAATCCTGGCAAAAATTACTCGCCAGAAGAAGTTGAATTCAGCAGGCGTTTGATGAGATACTGGGCAAACTTTGCCAGGAGTGGGTGAGTTAATTGATTCATATGATCGAGAATATCTGTTTTAATTTTAAATATTTCCGCATTATGAAACAAATGAATTCTTCTAGGCCTCGTTTTCACGATATAGAATTTGCAGTCTAAGTGTTCATGTCTTTAAGCTATAGGCCATTTTTGCAATGGTTCTTCCAAACATTTTAATTTGAAGACAGCGTTTTTTAATTCAAACATTATCATTTCTTTTTTGGCTATTTCAATGGCATAAAATATTGATATGATTAACTTTATTCTTCTTATGAATTCCAGGAATCCTTCACTGGGACCCAATGGAGAGTTAACAAAGGTCCATTGGCCAGTACACACAGCTTCCGGAAGAGAATATCTGTCCCTAGCTGTAAACTCTAGTGCAGTTGGTCATGGATTGCGAGTAAAGCAATGCGCGTTTTGGCAAAAGTATTTGCCTCAACTGATGGCAGCTACAAGTAAGTAAAATTCGTCTATTACAATATAAGATTACAAGGATAAATCCTGTGTATCACAAACGTGTTATAGATTCATCTTATCTTCATCTTGAAATTATCAAATGAAAGAATATTTTGTGAAGAATCCTGGCTAATTAAAGTTTTTGTAAATGTCTTTTAATAATACACAAACGTCTCTTATGAAAAAAAATCGTAATGACGGGTAGTTGTCACAAAAATGTTACTGATTCCTCATTAGTCGTTCTGTGAATCTTGGTTCTTTTGTTCGTTTATTCTGTGGTAATTACATTGGTGGCGCCCCTGATCTTAAAAATGGGCTAAGATCCCACACCTTCGGTTGTTGCCATAAAAATATCAGAAAAAAATAATAATTTATCCAATAATTTAATTATTTTAATTATCTTTTCAGGTAAACCAGAACCTCCTAAGAATTGTACCAACAATGCACCAGCAAGTTTACGGCTTTCACACGAGAAGCTCAGTATGAGCTTATTTGTCGTTGTTGGCTTACAAACAACGCTGTTTCTTATACCATAAAGAAAGTTGGGAATTACTTCGATGATGTAACCAACTATGTCCGTTTATTTTATGCTTCAAATCATATTTGTATTAAGTTATTCACGGCCTTTATTAAAAGAGAAATTAAATTCAACTCAAACAATTTTATTTATGTAATTGGGATGTTAACGATTTCGTATTTTAAAAGCTTTAGGTATCGACTTAATTTTCGCTTTGCTCCTATGATTTTCTGTAATTAACAAATTTTTAGTTCTATTTAATTTGTAAGTATTGAAATAAAAAGTTTAAGAATCAATGATTTTCTTACTATGTTTTAGGTTTGTATTGATATCCAAAACATCGATTGTTTGGGAATCTTATATTGTACATTTATGTGAAATAAACGTCTGGTATATTTTATTAAATTATTTTTGTATGTAAATTATAGCATTATGTATATTTTAGTTGTAAGCCACCTCAAGTGTTAAATTGCTCTGTAAGTCCATTAAAAATTTCTAGCGATGTTGTTAAGTTCTATGATTGTAACGTGAGTGAGGTAATATTATTTCTGTTCATTAATTAATGTAACTGTCTATTTAAAGGAGTGATGTCTCCATCAACATATCACTTGTTAATAACAAATTATAGAATACGTAGTGATAACTTTGTCATAGTCGATAAGTCTCAACATATCTCTCAAAAGTAGGATAAAGCATTTGCAAGTCGAGGAGAAGTAAAATATATTTAATACAAACATTTCGATAAAGAAAATGAAATCAATAGAGGAAATACGTGTGTGTAACAAACAGAAGATGAAATAGATGATGAATGGGAGCAGTGGAAAATAAATATAAGCTTTAATGCGCCTCTATTGCAATACATATCACGCAAGGCATGAAATGTTTAAGTTCATTCTAGCCTTAGAGTAAGTTACGAGTATAAGCTAGGTCTTCACAACTCCGTAGCGGACCAATATTAGAAAGTTGTACGTGATTTACGGTTTGATATATAAATCGATTTGGCTAAATAAATAGTGGTAGGAGACTATAAATTCCAGATTCCACATTAGAATCCATTTAAGCAAAACGAGCGATGGCTGAATTGATTGATGATGACAAAATACTACTTAATGTAAAACTTGAGATTCTCTTCAAAGAGGAAGGTGAGAAAAATTGCGATGTCAAAGTATAGGAATTCACTATTATGATGATATTTAAGAATACTGTTGCTAATGATATTGCAGTAATTTAAAATCATACGTGAGACCTTTATATTGACATCCTCTTTTAGAATGGACGATATTCGATGATTCACGGTATGGAATGTACAGTATGTAGTATACTCAATTTCTTAGGTCATACAAAATTTAGTACCTTATCGTTTAGGATTGATATGTCACCTAGTTTAGAGAATTAGTGCCCAGCGGTTCAGCTTTCAAATATTGGTATTGTAATTAGATGAATCTTTACAATTTGTTCTATAGTTAAGATAAATGCTAGTACAATACGATAAGTCTAATGAAACTCTTGAAACAACTGCAGTGTAGACAATCTACAATTTCGTTAATGTAAATAAATATGTGTTAGTATTTAAAGTAGGACTCGTTGTGCCCTTAGTTTTATTGTCTCATATTCACTTAAGGGCAGGCCTCGGGTGCCTATGCGGTAATTTATCAAAACTTTAAAAACCTGTTGTGAAAGACGATACTTTATGAGATGTAGTATGAGAAAATAATATAATTCTACGTAGATCTACTTCGGCTTTCGTTAATTCTAATTTGTAGTTAGAAATTAATATTAATTTAGTTTTAATCGTACATGATGACTACATGGCAAGCAAATGTATACTATAACCTATAAAAGTGGTTGATGAACATGAAAGGACTATTCATTAATAAATTGAGTCTAATAATATAATCATCAGTCGTTTCATTCTTATTATTAGATATCGAAATGACAACAGTAACAATGCTTAGTATTGCTGTTCATGTAGCCATCACGACGATGACATCAAAAGATGTTAGTACGTGTAATATAGTGTATTCATGTTAATTCACGATTGATGTTTCAAGAACTACGCTTATTTAACTTGCGTATGTAAACCTATAGAGTGCCTCTTGTTCACTTTTATATATATTGGTATAACACTTGATATAGGATACTTGTAGATGTAGTAATGTGTTACTTCTAAGCATATTTGCACTATTTTGTTTCTTACGTTGTTTTCATTATGAGGAGGGCCGATGAATGTTGAGTAGTGCCAAAGTAAGAAGTTCTATTTCAAATATTTGTTTTTTCACTGTGTTGATTAATTTATTATAAAAAAATATTAAACTTACATTGATTTAAATAACTTTAAATTAGTGCTTTTAAAAACATTAATTTGTCTGCATGTTACGTCGACGATTTCAGATGATGAATCTCATAATTTTATATAGTTTCATAAAATACTAAAGATTTAATTTTATTATAGTCCTAAGGATAGCTGTTTTTAAATTTCTATATTAAATGTTAGATAACGTTTTACCCTTTCAGAATGCGATAGTTAAACTCTATGTACAATTCAATAAGATACGAAACATATCCAAAAATTCTAAAAATTCGCTACATAATATTGATCAGATAAACATTTTAAATGAAATGTATTTAAAGAATTTTCCAATTTTAGGTTTTACATTATATTACATTTACGACCGTATTTACACGTCCTTACCTTTTTAATTAATATAATATCAGAAATATTTTTTATCTTATCTTGGTTTACATCACAAGCGAATAATATATTTCCACAATATACGCTTATTCTATTCGAATACCCCTTACTACGTCAAGGATGACATTTAGTCAAAACTTTACAAAAATCATATTTCTATACACTTTGTTACTTTTCCTTAAAGTAACTATTTCATCAATATAAGACAAAATTATTATTTTCTCTAACACTTTTGTCTGTCTTTGTTTCCTTCGTCTTTTGTCTGATAACAAAATAAATAAGATATATATACCAGCAATCACAGAATTTATTAATTAATCGATTGGAATTAGTTTTTATTACGCTTTAATTTTACTCGTATTATCGGTTTTATCGTAATTATCATATCAATACGGTGGTTACTTTTGTTTCAATATTTGTTGTCATAATTATAATCATGTGGTCATAGTATTCGGTCTAACTACCGCACTACTACATAATGGTGGTGATTTTATCTGAAATAATTCGAGACATGGTGGCGCTCACTATTTTACTTCCTTTTGTCTGGCATGCAATGCGTCGGTAATGTAATATTTGCTGATGTCCACATAAATAATACTCGTAATAGCTCGTAACCTCGGGAAAAACTATTTTAAAAATTTCGATGACAAAACTCTGAACGCCTACAACAATCTAATCTGATGGTCGCAGGATTTTGCCGGAGTTTGTTCAAAGCATACTGTTGTAATCGAACAAATGTTTCACTACTATAAAATGAGAATATCTGAAAGAAGTAGGCCTAAATAACTAAATTGAGAACCTTGAAATTACCTGTAGCATTCAAATTTAAAATTTCGTAGTTTGTTGTAATAACGATCATAACAAAGAGATGAAAAGTTGTTTACACTTTTGATGCCTCTAACACGATTGAAATCAACTACTCGATTAAATTCAGTAAATTCATTAATCTTGGCTACATTAAATTATTAAAAAAATTTTGAAATACATTTTTGTTATTATAGTGCTTAATTTTCTAATTTTATTATTCATTTTATTGCTTTCATTGGGATTTTTTGTAATTACGTATGTTTGGTAATGTGATATGAAACTCATTAATTTGATAACATTTAATTAAAGTGACATTTGACTAAACATTTTATTGAAATCTTGCCCAGTATCAGGCATCACAGTAATCACATCTGTTTAAATTTTTTTTATGTTATATTTTTTTATTTTTTCAACAATACAGATAGGAATGAAATTTTGAAGGACCTTGTTGACGCACATAATATTTTTTCCTGAAATCCGCTTGGCTATTAAAAATAATATAATTAATTATAACATAATTATTTACTTTAAAATTTTAATGTACTGTTATGGCCTAACGTAGCATTGTCAAAGCACACGGCCTATGCATTTTCGACATTCTGTTCTATTAAATTATCTTTTATAATTCTAATAGTGTTTCTAGTAAGTTATTATTAAATTAGTGCTATGATTGCATTATTGAATGTTTGCAAAGTTTGTGTTTAAATATAAAAATAAACGCTTGTATATATTTATTTGTTTTATTTCTGGACTACCTCTATTGTATAATTAATTACCTACTTACATACGCTTTTTTGTGCGTTATTAGAAGTACATGACTCCTATAAGACTTATAAAATACATAACTCCCATAAAACTATTTTTTTTATTAAAATTAAACAATTGCCATGGGCTGCTATTGCTTGGCGCTCGCAATTTCAACGTGTCTGGCACCATGAAGAAGCCATCAAAACAGCCCGGATTTGGAGATAACATCTTTTGACAGGTCCCCAAGTAACATTTATAAAGCTCAGCTTTGATACTATGACAATGCTTTTTTTGCACCTGTTTTTTCCGAAAGTATCAACAACCCAAGTACCATATTTTCTGAGCGTTTTTACCTATGTTAGACATACATTATAACCACAGAAACTTTCAGCTTTTATAAAATGACTTATGTTTGGGGGCCACGGACTTTTGCTCTATAATGAATTAGATCGAATGTAAACAAAATTTTCAAGAGAGATTATTATTGCGTATGACTAAAACTTCGATCAGGTGCACGAGATTTAGATAATTCAAAGTCTTGAATACTGCACGCTAATTAGGTACTTAATTTAATACCATCGATAAAATAAAAACGTTTAAAAAGATAAAGTAATGATAAACAATTTAGGCCCATACTTTTTTTCTGTCCCTGATTTTAATCGCTGATAGTCTACTATATAAGGACTAATTTTATCACCTACTTATGTTTCGTCAGGTGGATCCGAAGAGGTAAGTATGATTAAAAAAAAATTGTTTCCCTTATAATCAGTTTAAGGTGGTAAATGGTGTAGCTGTACCTAATTTAGCATTTTATAGTTGACTTTTCGATTTCTATCATACCTTCACCAGGATTTATTTTACCATTTAGATCATAATTATCTAAGTAGTGTGATAATTATTGCAGCTGGCGCGATAACGTGTCAGACAAATGAATTTCTGATCGATCTAGTTTCTGATCAAAGAAATTCTTGACTGTAGTTATACAATAAATATTTCTATGTATCAACGATTTTACTGGTCGTTATACTTTCTTTAACTTACTCATAAAATTATAGCTTTTCTACAGAACTACCTTGCCTTATGAAAAATCTGAAAATCTCTTTAGTTTACTATAAAGAAGTCCATTTTAATTTGTCTTTTTAATTTCTTTTCAATTATTTGCAGCTAAATCAAAATGAGGAGCATTGCTATTATTCTTGTCACCTTGGTAGCTGGCTGCATTGCCAACCCTGGTATTACAGTATTTGGGTCAGGTAAGAAAAGTCACAACTACCTAACAAACATTACTCACTTATAACAATTGGAAAACTCTGAATATAACATGCTGTATTACATTATTTTTCTTACTATTAAACTCTTGCCTACTTGAAAGTCCAGAAGAATTTGTAAGGCATCAAATAAGATGCATATTTTTAATTGTTCTGATTCTTACTTCAGCGCAAGATCTATCAAGGAATGAGCGTATTGTGACGGGTCAGATCGTCGATATGATTGATGATGTATCAAGAAGGATAGTAGAAGCTGGATTGGACCCAATGGAACGTGATGTGGACGCTGCTTATGAATTACCTGTACCCGTGTAAATATTATTTTTGCATACTTGTATTACGCCACTATAAATTTGTCACCAGTCAAAGTTATCCATGAGTGTTCACTATTGATTATCTTATAAGGAAGAGTGTTTACGAGTCAACCATATTAACCTAAACCATAGAAATATATTTAGAATGATTCGAACCAGTAAGCAACAATTTGTCTTTTGCATTGGTTTACAAAAAATCTAGTGAAATCTACATAAAGTATGTTGTTTAGTTTTTATTATTTTTACTTGCTTGATACCTGATACCTACTTGTCATGTAAAATTGTAATTTATTTATATTTTTCCTCTACAGCCTCTTAAGCGTGAATGCCATTGTTGAAAACTTCAAGTTAACTGGACTCAGCAACATCGTCGTCCAAAATATAAACTTCTCCATTCTTCAGAGTAGGCTCACCTTCGTCATTGTTCTCCCTGCTATTAGCGCGTCTGTTGGTAAGTTTCAGACTCTTTTTTTGGATAAAGGTATATAATAACTAACTAACTAATACTGACCCTGCAGATGGCACTGCAACAAATTCGATATTTTCAAGAAAAAATTCCAACCTAATTCAATAATAACATAAGACCTTAATTTGATCAACAGCTTTTACCCGACTGTGCCAGAATGAGGGTACTGTTTTTCTAACGTATGTATGTGTGTCCATTTCTCTGTCACACTTTATAGCTTCTTTTTGTCAGATTTCATTATATTATTATGTCTTTGGATTCGTCTCAATTGTGGGAGTGACTTAGATAAATAATTGTTTTATATGCTTAATCTAGCTTTTAGTTTTCCGTTAATTACTAGTTATCTGTTTTAGATAAAAGTGACGGTAAAGCCATTATCTTTGGAGAGGAGTACACTGGTGCTATTAGTGGCAGGTTTGCATAAATTCATGGCATTAAATATATTGATTTGACTTTTATATAACTAACTTTAACGACGTTATTCTTACTGTTTTCAGCCTCAGCATTAATACGATTCGTGTTAGTGGTGATGTCCGTGTCAATATCAGTATCATTTCTGGTATCAGTATTCGTAGCCTCGCCATTAACTTCAGTGTCGGTGGTATTGCGGTACGTTAACAATTTTTTTAAGGCTTTGTAACATTAATTTTGTAAGGTTGTAATATGCAAAATTCTTTTATAGATCTTCAACATTCATAAATTAAATGTGGTTACCGATTACTGTAAGACTTTAATATTCATAATTATATGCTGTCTCCTTATACGTATTATCTAATAAATCAGTATCATCATTTATTTTGACATTAATAAATACCACAGATACCTATATATCCAAATGTTTTGTGATAAATGTGATTTTCAACCTTCTTATCTGAAAGTTGTTACGTTTTGTGTTAATTTTTTATTACTTCATTTCAGTCTAACCTGGACATCAACATCTTAGGCAGGGATCTTACTGGATGGGTCAACACCCTCCTCGGAACCACCATTCCCGGGAAACTCAATGCATTTGAGGTAAGAAAAGTATAATTTGTCAGGTATAACATTTTGTTCTTTGTATGCAAATTAGATAGTGTCCGGATATTGCGATAAGATTACAAAAGATTTACTATAGAGAACCAAGGATTTACAACACAAGGAAGTTTGAGGATAAGAGTGAAGCAAGAGTAGTCAAACTTATTTAGATTATTATTCATTTCAGAATAATAAAGTTAAGGTAACTACGAGATATTAGAATGTGAACCGGTTTAAATTTATTCCAGTATGAAACTAATGATTTGTTTTTCTTACAGAGGGACATCAATCAACTTATTGAAATCGTCGCATTGGATATTGTTAATGGTGTTTTGGAAAGCAGATTCTTCTAACAACTTCTATTGACTTAGCATTTGTATACTTGATCTGTGACGTCACATGTCAGGTGTGAGAAATTATAATAAAGTTTAACCCAAAAAAAAAGAATAGACAGAGTGATTATGGTCGATCTGCTACATATTAACATTCGTCACTCTTCGGCTGGATGGCTCCGTCTATTATTTTTTATTGGTCTATGATTAAGTGCTATAAAAATATTGTATAGTGACATACATTAATAATCTCACATACACATATTTGTTTTTTTATTTTCTATATTTGTAAAAAATACTAGTAGTAAATTATTAGTGGAACATAAGACCTGACTACCTACCAAAAATCTAAAGACAACTTATATGTTGAACTTTGTCGAGTTGTTAGGGCTGTAGGGCGTACCAAAAATTGACATACTAGTACATACATATTTACCGTTTTTCTGGCGCAGTTAAGTAATTCAAGTAAAGTAATGATAATTATTAAAAAGAAGCTTTGAAATCATAAAAAGCTCCATCTCGTGTTTAATAACGAAACAAAACTTATTCATAGGATGGTTCTGTTTCCAGTATTTCATTTTGAGTAGTTCAAAGTTATGTTCAGAGATGGCATTGATTTTTATATTGTAGCAACTACCTATATATCCCGCTAGACTCGACTGAGTTCCAATACAAAATAGAGATTGGTTTTAGAATGTTAAAATGAGAGTTCCTAATATAACAATTATAATTCTTGGTTACTAGCGTTTCGCTTTGGCAAACCTTTTACCTGCTATCCTATTATCCCATAGGAACAAAACCGTTTCCCATAAAATGTATCCAAGGACTATTCCTATCACATGTATCAAGTTTTATCTTATTAGTAACGACGTTATGAGGAAAGAAACTAGTAATAAAAGAAAAAACAAAAAACCCGACTGCTAGAAACTTGTGAGATGTTTCAAAAAAGTTATAGATTAGTCATTTCTAAGCTTTGCAATAGCGTTACCCCTGTGACCTATTAGGAAAACTGATTTTACCGCGCCTTTAAAATGTTACAAAATAAACAATACCAGTAACTTTATATGTTTTTTCTTGGTTTTACGATCCTAATAATTAGGTTCTTCATTACCCCCGTAAAATAGCTGATTACCCCGGGGGTAATTCGGGGGTAATTCCCTCAGGTAAGAAAACGAGGCCATAGACAATGGTCCCTCTCACAATCGAGACGAATCCAACAACACAGGTGTATGAAAAATTCGTGACAACTATAACGATGTTAAAGAGAATTTAAAAAGAAGACTAACGACTCCCGCTTGGCAGTTTTTTTATCTTTGGGTTTCTTCCGGCTGGGTTTCCAGTAGCACAAACAAAGGACATAAAATCGATTATTAGTCTGTAAAAAAACAATTATCATGGTAATTAAATTATAAGATAATTTGTAGCTACTTATAACAGGGATTATCAAGTTAATTATTTAGATTATGACGATAATATACAGGTGATACGTAAAAACTTGATTGAGTGTTTTATTTAGAATTCGTGTTTCCAAATTACTACTTTTAACCCATGGATGTCTGTCTGTTTTATGTATTAAAGATATTAAATGTTTTTGGAGCGTATTATAGCTTCATAGTATAGATCTTTTCAAAGATTTTTTTAAATAACCCCCCCGCCAATTTTTAGCAGTCGAGTTATTTTTCTTGTACATCACGAACATTGCTTCTGAACGACACGGTATTTTTGTAAATTTTCAGTTGTTTATATAATTTAGTATAGTTGTTCCTGTATCTAATTTAACTACATATCATCACAGTCCTACAATCATTCCTAACTTAATTTTAACGTGTTTTGGTTGCAGTGGTATAAATAACGCGGAATTTATAACTCGCTTGAGTAAATTTATGGACAGCTATCATTGTAGGGAAAGGGAACATTTAAATTAGGCGGATGAAGCACGCGAGTTCCGGTGTGCGAGAATAGTATTACACTAATTCAATGATTTTAACACAAGATATGATACCATTTGTAGGTACTATGTAATCGTTATCAAATTGTAGAGCCAGATTGGAGGGACAACACGCTAATCGTTAAATTGAAAGGTATGTTTTTTATATATTCAGGTTTTTCCATCAAATTTCTTTGATCGGTTTCATCCATTTTAGTGTTTCAAACTTTTAAATTTTCAAAGTTTTACTTTCTAAATTCTTATTTGTCGTATATTTCGGCTAAATTATCGTTTCTTGTATAATGTTCAAAATGTCCGCTTTCACAAAATGGTGAAACAAATTTTCTTTTGAAATTTATAAATATAGTTATCAAATGCCCGCTAACGTACAAGATATTTATTTTCATTACAATGAAATTTCCCCTGAAAATATTTTTTTTTATATTCAACAGGAACTCGTAAATCTGATTAGGAATTTATTGGTTACATCTTTATTTCCAGGAGCTCATAGAGATGATTTTTTTGCCAATCGTCCTGGCAGCCATCTTTGGTTTTGCCACATCAGTTCCTCTGGACACACCGGATTTTAAAGAGCGTATTTTTAACGTTGCTGGAACTCCCAATCAAAAAGTTGAAGCGTTCAAAGAGTTGCTGGAGATTAATAGTAATTAAAAGTTATATACCTTACTGTAACGTAATATATTACGAAACAAACATAACTAGAGTACCTGTTTTGTAGTTTAACTAAAAGTCTTTATTTCAAGCAAAAGTTTATGAAGATAATAACTTTATGTTTCCAGATGCTTCTACAAGAAATTCTATCCTAGAAAATCTTTTGAACGATGTCATTGATATGCTTCGTGATTTAATATTAAACGGTTCTGATGATGTACCAGTTCTAGACCCGTTTAAACTGGATGAACTTCACGTAGAAGGAGATATTGTGGGTCTAGAAAAGTGAGTAAAGCCAAGCTATTATTACGAAGTTAATCCTAATATTAGATACCAATTATCACTTGCTAGGGTGAAGGAAAACATCGTGGGAAAACCTGCACACATGAGAGTTCTCCATAAAGTTCTCGAAGGAGTATGAAGTTTGTCAATCCGCACTTGTACAGCGTGATTGATTATGCCTGTACCCCTCACACTGTGAGAGGAGATCCGAGCCTAGCAGTAGGATAGTTATGGGTTGCGATAATGATAATAACACATCATTTAAATTTTCAAGAGTGATCCCAGGGTTCCTTATTAAGTAAGTTTTCTGTAAGAAAGAAAGAAAATTAAAAATTTGCACCAGCAATCTGTGTCTTAAGAGTACTTGAAATACCACATTTACCATCAGATAATATTTCAAATAAGACGTTATACACAACAATAAATTAGCATTCACGTTAAAGAAGGCTACAACTAATTGTAAATTGTCAATTTTTCATTTTAATTTTTTCATTCTCATTTGTATGCTTAATTTCAGTTCCCATGTCACTCTCAAAGATCTTACCGTGAACAATCTGGGTACTTTTGAAATAGACAAACTCGATGTAACTACCGTCAGTCTTCTCCTACAGCGGTATCGAATTGAACTGGATGGACGGATACCTGTCCTAGACGTTCAAACAGGTGAATATTAACTGTGCCTATACTATTATCTTCTTTTATTACTTCTTCAGCAATAGATTTGCGATACTCAACGCCTATGGGTGACCTTAGCGTTGTATGACTGTTTTTCTGCATTATTATCTTTTGTATTTAGTAGATTATCTATATTGTTTTTTCTAAATCATAAATAAAGCATTATCTTAAATCGTTATTATGTATTTATTTAATAGATTTATCAAATGTTACAGCAGCTACTTGACAATTTCTTGGCGTATTTGATTTGCACTTAAAACATTATACTCTTAACATAAAATTATTTTAAGTGCAATCAAAACAAAGGTGACATTTTATCTCGATGAGTTGTCAAAAGCGAATAGTTAAAATAAATGCTTCGTATGTTTTCTCAAAGATAAGGTTTTGTAGATTTCGTAGTCATGTAAGAGCTTCATAAATTTTTCATTAGAAGCCTTTTATTATAACGCTACGCACTCATAGGATTACTATGATTACCCCACACTAGGATTGCCTATGTTGTGGTTTTCATGGACAACAAAAATGTACAAATATACAGATTGAGGACAGAAATAAAAATTCAAATTCAAATTTCTACCTCGCCGAACCCAGGTACTATTAAATGATGATCCGACATCGTTACGCTGTGTATCGTGAATACTTTACGATCTGAATCTTCATCATATTGGCCTTTTTTACTCATTATATCAATTATTTTTCAGGTAACTACGATCTATTATTAAATATTTTTGGCGGTGACATTTTTGGCAATGGAAATATGAAGTAAGCGTAGTGTTAAATAATTAACTTTATTATTGTCAATTGATATAATTATGATTATTGTTAAGATAGTTAAATCTAGGTACAGCTCGATTCTTATTTTGTTTGCTTTTGTGTTGCCCTAATTTATAGGTATCAGTGATAAACTTATGAATGTAATTTTTGGGTCAACCGACGTTTCTACCTTACTTTTTTTACAATTGATAAAAATTATTCTAAAAATATTGTCACATATTTACGAAAGTACATAAAAGTAAAGCTTAAGTGGCTGAATTCGAGTTGTAGAACTTGAGCATCTTACGAACGTGCCTAATTTTGCAGTTATAGTCAAACTGTGCTATGAACTGTGTGATATTTTTTACAGACTCAAGATAGGTAATTCGCGAATCTATGCCGACATTGTTGTTGGACTACGCCTTTCCTCCGGTGGCATCTTTGTAGAAGTTCGAGAATGCAATGTGCGCTTCAACTTAGACACTTTTGAGGTAAATTCTTTTGTTTTATTTAATCCGTCTTCAGTGTAAAATATGGTTTATGGTTTATATTACGGTGTTTAGACCACGGTGTCGTGAGTGGCGACATAAGCTGATTGATCTAGGGCTAGGGGTTTGCATAAGGATACTTTTACATATGGATATATATATATAAAATAGGACAATTCTTTATGTGATAACTAGCTGGCTAGCGACCATCTTTTATTTACTTTCATTAGGCATCAAATTAATTTGTTATGTTCCATCGCAGAGCTTGAAAGCCATTTTTTTCTTCTTGTCTTCTTTGTTGGCACTTATTTATAATCTTATTTAAATAAAAAAGGCGAACATACCTATCTGATAATAAGCAGTTACCGTTACTTATTTCCAAAAGGCAGTAACCTTTTTAGTTAAGAACCTAAAACAGTATTAATTATTATAGACAATCTTCAGCATGAGCGATACAAGCCAGCTTTCGCTAAGCAAAATTAAGTATCTAGGAAAAGCATCTTAAGCGGGACCTAAGCTAAATTAATTCTCTAAGCGTTTGTCTCGTGAGTCGTTTTCTTTACTGGGGATTCCTTACTACGTTTTAGACTTAAAGAGCGTAAACGAGACAAAGAAAATAAACAATACAAATACAAATATTATTGTTAAATAGTGGAGGACCTGTGAATAGTATCACGTTTGCCGGACAAAGGCCCGACATTTTGATGCTGTGGTGTCAAAAGTATAAAGGTATGACAGCGGCATTGTCGACGGCACTAGGCATTTGTGCTTATGCTGTTCCGGTTTGATATTTTTGGACCGTAAAATGTTGACGGGTAAAATGCATTTTGTACAAAGGAGGCACAAAAATAATGTGTTATTTCTTTGACATAAGTTTACGCATTAAAAAAAATTGTTAATAAATTCAAGATTATATTGAGATATTTTTTTGGAGAAATAAAGGAATACTGTGATTAAGTCAACACAGTGTTGCAAAAAACAAGATATGACTTGGCATTTTTGACAATTTTTTTTGTAGGAGTTTAGCAAAGAAATGTAATATATCTTGGGATTTTAACTCTACAGTATTTCAAAATGGACTAATTTACTAAACAAAATGGACTACATTTACATGGGAATTCTCTATATTGACTATTTTTCTTTTGATTCCAGGCTCAAATTACCGGATTATTTGGAGATGAAACGGCCAGCGACTTTGTCAGTTTGTTTATAAGTTCACTTGTCCCAGAATTCTTGGAGTACTTTGAGGTACTTATTACTCTCATTTTATCTCTTATATTGAATATTATACTATAATTTTAACCATGACCATAACAACAACGAGAATTTTATCCTGCTTAAGTCACTTAGCTCAGTATCATTCACCATTCATCATAATCATCAGTCATTCAAGTGTTACTAAATTATCATTCCCATGACCCTTAATAAAAAAATTGCAGCCTATCATTCCCACAATGAAGATGGTGACAATACTTCGTATTATGATTGTGTTTGTTGGGATTAAGTGATTTTTTAGCACGCTTTTTAAGTTTTTGAACTTTTTGCTTGTTATATACCTAACTCTGTCTTTCGACGTTAGAGACGTTGCGTACAAACAAAAATCGACCTTATTGCGCTCAAAATTAATCTGTTTTTGTTTCAGGAGGACGTAACCAATATACTTAGCAGTACAGTACTGCAGATAGCCAATGACCTTTTAAATGATTTAAATGTCATTGACCTTCTGCCGTGAAGAAGTTGCGAGTGTCACTCCATGACGTCACAAATAAAGAACATCCCGTCTTTGACTATGTTAGACGAAGTAAATATTATGTAATGTCATTTCATAATCGTGTATATTGTCATATTTATTAGAACATAGATAACATTTTGTAGTTAAATATAGTGTGTTTTATTGTATGTAATTAATATTTGTATGGAAATGGATCATCCAAATAAAAACGGTCCGTGTCTGTTGATCATCGTGTACATAAGTGATCACTGCTGTAGGAGCGTGAATTTACTTGAAAGTATACTATGTTGTAAAGATATAGATGAAGAATATGTTATCATCAATTTAAGACTACAAATTTCGCTCTGCTTAGTGAAAATTAAGCTTATACCAGTCACTAAAATGTTTATTGTAGGTACTTACCATAATATATTTCAAATTACATTAGAGCTATCTTTGTAATGGTCTATTTTACAGGATACAATTATAATTGCTTATTATAACACACAATACATTCTAATTTGTTTTACGACATACAATGCCAGTCTTGCTTTTATGGAAATTATTATCTTGTATATTCAGTTTTGCTAATTTGCTTACGAGTACACTTTGCTTTCACGCATATAAATCAGGCAAATATAAGTTGTTGTTTTTACTTTCTAGATTATTTGATAGAATGTAGCGAGCATGAGACATGAGCAAACATTTTTCCTCACAGTATACTCATATAAGGCTTCGATCACTAATAAACTCTAATCATCATCACAACCTATAACTCCTCTCACAGTGTGAGAGGTACAGGCCATAGTAAACAACGCAGGCCTCGCAGGTGTGGAGGTTTCCTCACGATGTTTTCTTTCACCGTAGCAAGTGATAATTAGTATCTAATACGCATAATATCTTTCCGAATTAAAGCTCTGGGCTATCACTGCTTCGCTTTGAAGTTGACATTGAAGTAAAAAGGAAAAAACTAGGAAAAAACAAAAAAAAACTAGGAAAATTTCAATATTTTTCTCATTTTTAACTTACAAATTTAATGTTGTTTTTCGAATTTAATGTTGCCATCGCAACAGCTATAATAGCTTAAATTCACAACAAAAGAAAAAAATACAATCAGTACGTTAAATAATAGATCAGGTACGACAAAACTGTCCTTCGTTTTGTATCTGATAATCAATTTTAGAGACCCGGTGAGATTTATCTTGTACCGTACCGGAGAGTAACATCCTTTTACGTTCACTGATATAAATGTTTTCTCATCCTTCGAGCGATGTAACCTCTCTTTGTATTATACTATACTCGAATTCTACAATTATTATTGTAGAATGCGACTTGGAAAGGGTTCGTTCAGGAAATTATAATTTTTTTTTAATTATACTTTTAATTTTTTTCCAACGAAAACTCAAAGTTTACTCTACCAGATCTGGCTGGTAAAGTTATGTCAGACTTATCCCTAAAGGGTACACCTACTGACCAAAACAACCCCATATTACTCTGGCCTGAATGGCCTCTCAGTCTTCGTCGGTTGCGACCTCGTTGGAGAGACGAGGTGCAATTTTAAAATATGTCTAATTTTGTATTCAATTTTAACACGATACCAATTGGCATGCAGGTTTCGATACGATATTTTCAACAAACTCGTTAGTTACTTGGAACTTAAACCTGGAAACTTTGGCAGTCTGGAATTTCGACAGTTCTGTTACAACGTAGGTACGAGTTTCCAACAAATTTTTGCTTCAGTTGCCACTTCCAAGTTACGTAAAGCTGTTACTTTGAAAATACAAACTGTTCCGTGAATAGGTACTTGAAGCAACGTTGTTAGTTTGGAAAGAAGTTTCTGTTTAAAAATGGGCTTCGAATGGTAATTTTGGCCTTGATGGTAGGTTTTAAATGTTTTTTGCGGTTTTATTTTTGGAGTTTGTTTGCAATTTTGTATACTTTATTTTAACTTGATTTTGTTACTCAATTGCT